>VDFB02096209.1:0-18928 GCA_007258455.2 Sequoia sempervirens | reverse complement strand
ATTCTCCCCTATAAAAGATTTTTTTTTTTCATATAGATAAGGACTCCCTAACACAAGCCCATAAATATCCAAAGGAACAACATCTACCTCTACCTCATCAACAAAGTTTGTAGTGATAGAAAATCTCAATTTACATTATTTTGGTACTTGCGATTGAGCATCATTGCAAACCCATCCAAGCAGATATGGCTTTGGATGAGGTGTTGTAGCTAGATTAAGTTTCTTTACCACCTCTTTAGATATTAAGTTGACTTGAGAACCCGTATCAAACAATGTGTCAATCTTAGTGTGCTTAGTTACAACTCGAATATGAAACAATTCATTTCGTTGTTTATCAACTTTAGGAGGAGTAGATACTTTACTTGTACTTGCATTAGAAACATTTGCATTAGAAGAGAGAGTTATACCTTTCCCTTTACCTTGGACCCCAACAACAACAATTTGAGTTTCATCTCCAGAGTCGGATCCAAGATCTTACTGAATCACTGCAACAGTCTTTTGCTTGCCTTTATTGCCTTCGTATCTTTTTGGCCTTAATTCAGGATGTAGCTTCCAACACTTCAAATCATCATGCCCCTGTTTCTTGCAATGGGAGCATGTGGGCTTATCACCCTCCTTCTTAACTACTATAGCTGTCTTCTTCCCTTTGTGTTTATCTTTGCCTTTTTCTTTGCCCTTAGACTTCCCCTCAAAATTAGATGGTTTCTTTGAGAAATTATCACCGAAAGTGTTCTTACCCCTTGACTCTAAATGAGTGGCTTGGATTTGTTGATGGTCAAAATAGGACAACAATATTTAAAAAGAATATTTCTATTCTATTTATCCTGAAAAAGAAAGATAACATATAGTAATCTAACTCCCAGGGTCCCGGTAGTTGGTTCTCAACTATGTTGATATTGCTCAATGGTCAATGTAATTGTAATGTTCAAGGGGAATGCTGGTGATTGAGCTTTTTGATTGTTGCAAGATCAAACTTCTATCTAAACATACTCTAACAGGGGGGTATAAAGAAAAGGAAAAAGATAGATCAAGGACATAGAAAGAAAAAGAATGTTGATTCATTCAACTAATCAGACCTGTTACCTTCCAAGGAATTCCTAAACTAGAACTGCAAAACAAATCAACCTATAATCCATACACAACTATTCATTCACAGTGCAAATATTAATAGCAGATTGCAAATCATCATTCAAACAAAAGAAAAGATAGAATTTTGTTCCTTGAAAGCCTTCCAAATCAAATGATTAATAAAATAAACATCATTCCAGAGCATAACTTAAAGCAATTTTAAGTCTGGTTGCTTCTACAATCAATGAAACAGATAAGCAACATTTACAAATCTGGCAAGATCACCATGTACAGAAACCCATATCTTCAAATTACCTCCATCTACACTAAGAAAATCAGAAAATTGCATCACCTATCCTACTGTAAAACTCTAATCAGCTAAGCTGTAAAACTTCTAAGTAATTTTCCTAAGTGTCTAACCCTTACAAAGTGAGTAGATTTGACAATTAATAGCTCAATAATTTACATAATTTCTGCACAAAACTAAAACATCAAAAACTATAACATTTGTGCTTACAATCACTCCCTAAAGATAACTTTCTATTTGCAGCCCTGTTTGACTTTAGCTAACTTCAATTCTCAATTACAACCTTTAGTTTCAGATCTTAGTTTCCCATCTTGCACAATGTAGAGAAGTATCTCTTTTTCCATAAATTATGTCTCCTGGGCCCACCATACTTTCAATTGTCTTCAATTTGATAGTCTTTCAGAAAATCACCTCTCTTTGTACATGAGTTTTGTAAATCACCTCCATTTGCAATCCAAAGCACCTGTAAAACATTAAGCACATTAATTTACTTATAAAATTAATCAAATAAATAACATTTAATTAATTCTAAAAACTAATCAAATATCAAATTATTTCAACTCAATAGACAAACTTTAAATTCACAACCGAAATACCAATTAGATCCTATTTTCAATTTAATGTTATTTTTAAATAAAATAACATGAAAATCATGCTTTGTCCTTAGGATCTCGATGCCATTTTCCCCTCGAACTTGGAATTACCTGCAAATAGACAAAAGAACACAATTAGTTAATTCGTACAGATTAATGCATTAAAATTTATGAATTAATTAATTTCTACAGGATTGATGGATTTTACTATTAAAACCAGAGACCGTGTCAAAAATCAAAATCATTTGAAACTCTACTAGACAATCTGCCATTGTCAATGCCAGAGATTGACATGCATATTTCAATATCCTTGGCACTTTGTGCATTATATACTCTTTCATGTGGTATTTGAAAATTGTCTCACACAAGTTGGAATCTTGAATCGTCCCATCAGTAAGCACTTCCCCTACCATTTCTTCCAAACAGTCTACGCACATTGTCTAAGCTTCCACATTTCGTATAGACTATGAAATCATGGCATTCCACAAGACGACACTCTCTCTAAAGTCTCCAATTTTCTTGCTCTGTATTTTCTTGAGCCATTATCTGCAACCATGGATTTCTCCAACAGGCACTCATCATTGAACAATTGATTTGCCTTGTCTATGCTTGCACAAAATGGGTGCATATCTAAAGTTCTCTAAGACCGATTCAACCAATACACTTTACGTGTTTCCAGCAACCCTGGAATTCTTGAAAGGTACGCCATTTAATGTCTTGAGATCACATTTGATCAAAGAGATTTTTCCAAACGGTTGATTCACCTCCTCCATTACTATAGCATTCACATTTTGCATTCATGTTACCAGGGAAGTTACAACTCCTACATTTGGCACGGGAAAAGAGGATTTGGAAAAGGTTGTGGACTTCGTCCCAACATCCACCAATTGCATTCATTTTGTTCCATGAGATGACATCTTTTAGAAGCATTCTAGCAAACAATTTTCATGCAGATCCAGCCACCATTTCATTGGGGCATTTCTTTGAAATGTTCTGTTGATTTGATTCACATGCTTTGTCTTTACTTCCAAATTTTGCATGCATGAAATCCCAAGGAATTTGAAATAGAATTGTCTGACAAAATTCACATCGCAATTGTCTACGTTGTATCACATCTGGCACGCAGATCTACAATTATTTCCCATGAGACAATGTTTCTTTGAGGCATTCTACCATACGGTGAGTCGGCCCTTCCCTTCTACATTTTATACATATCATGCAATAATTTCATCCAATAGGATGACATCTCTTCGGGCATTTTGTCAAGCAGACCACTTTCCTTTTCCTTTTGCACGCATGTCTATCAGAGTAGCTACAACTACTCGTCTGATCAAAACCCACCCTTTGTGTTTTGTGCATACTCGCAAACATTGCATTTCACAAGGTCGCATTTCTTTGAGAGCATTCTGTGTAAATCAGCGAACTCGCATTCATGAAATCTAACTTCTTTGAGGTAGTCTATGAAATAGTACACGGGCCTTGTCCATGCTTCCAAATTTTCCACGCATGTTTGTGCATAGCCTGCAATCATGTCTATGCTTCCATATTTTCTACCTTTTGTGCTTTTCAACGATCATTGCATTCCCTGAGATTACGCCTGGCGATGGAAAGAATCTATTTTGTGTGTTTCTTTCAATTATTAGGTTCAACCTTTACCAGTCAATCCATAGCTTTGGCTTTACCTTCCCATTTGACATGCACGTTTTGCCAGGGCAGTCACAATTACAACATTTATCTGGTGCGTATTCTACAACCACTGCATCTCATGAGATGATCTCTCGTGAGGCATTATGTCAAACAATTCATTGCCTCATCTTTGTTTCCCCATTTAGTAATTCGTTTACCAGGATGTTGCAACTACAATCTCCGACCATCAATAGCATTTGCGTGAAAGTTTATCCCAAAGCTCCAACAAATTCATTCCGAGCGGATCCCCTGAGCATTTCCATCGACAATATTTCTTGCAATGTTTTAATCACCGAATTCACTTTGTGCATACTCCATAAACAGGGAATTCTATGAGGTGACGTCTCCTATGAGGCATTCTGTAAAACAGTTAGCATGCCTTTGCTAAGCATCCACTCCGGCGCGAGTAGCGTGATCAAGAAAGAAGCGGAACCAGAACCATGTTGGTGAGGGGCCAGAACCAAATTGGAACGTGAACATTTTTCACTTCTTTTTGCTTCGGTCCGGTTCAATATTTCTTCCGGGTCCGCGATTTGATGATGGTGCAGGGGCGGGATAATTTACGGACAGAGTCAGAACCGGAGTTTCAAATTATAAATTCCACTTTGCCAAAGCGGGGTCGGGTTCAAGATCACATCCAAGCTCGTAACCATAAAATGTTCTCGTTCACATTTCATTATGAACCCGCTCCCAATAGATTTACTTTATTACTTTATTTTAAATTTATTCCCTTCTTTAATGAGTGGCGGGGTCGGATTTATGTTTGCACATAAAACTCTTAAAGGGGTCTTATGTATGGTCGAGCCCGATCATGAGGAGCCTCTCTCGATCTTTTTTTTACTTCTTTATTACCCCTTTTTATTTAACAAACTTTTTATTCTTTTATGATTTTCAAAAATAAAATCTTTTCTCCAAAACAAAAAGATTTTTTTACTATTCACTTTTTATTTTACCTTTTACCTCTATTTACAATTTTTTTTAATTTTAATGTCATGTTTAATCTTTTAAAGTTTAAATTTAAAAGATTTTTTATTTCATTTTAAATTTATTAAATCTTTACAAATAAAGATTTTTAAAGATTTATTTATTATTATTTTATTATTTTCAAAACTTTTAATTTAAATCTTTTAAAATTTAGAAAACTTTTAAAAGATTTATTTTAAAAGTTTTATTTATTATTTTTCTATTTTTTGTATTGTCTTAAAGTTTTCCATTTTTTGTATTTTCAAAAAGTTTTCCCACTTTGTATTTTCTCAATTTTTAATGTTTTTGCATTTTTGAATTTTCTTATTATTTTTATTTTCTAATTTTTCATAAATAAGACGGACAATGCAAAAACAAAAACAAAGAAATAGAGAAAACAAAAACGAACAAATGACATGACAAGGCGAGACGACGATGAAATGACAATGAAAAGACGAGGACCAAGACGAACGAAACGACCAAAACAAATGAAGAGCACAACGACGAAAGACGAAACCAAACAAAATGGGTCGGGGAACAAGACAAGATGAGACCTGAACAAAGCGAGGAACTGGGATCGGGACAAAACTAGGAACAAGAACCTTGGAAAAGTTTTTGTTATGATTTTGGATCCGATAGAGAAACAGAAAACAAAAAGAAGAAAAAGAAAAGGGGGTCCCCAACTTTTCCAAGCAAAATTTGGGGCATGTATGCAAGGCATAACAGGATTGACACTTCGTCCAAATTACTAGGACTCAACATTAGAATAGTATGTCTTAGGTAAGAATGCAACCACCTATGTACTTAAGTAATGTATCCTGAGTATACAATGGAACATTTAAAGCAATAGCCTATTTTATAAAATCATGGGTGTAATCTTGGACAAACTGACCCTTACCTTGCCTAAAGGTTTTCCAGTTCATTGTTAATTGTTGCATATAACCTAAAGGATAAAAGTGTTTTTTAAGGGCAACAACAAATTCCATCCAAGTCATATTAACCTTACCATGGCAAGCAATTTCCTCCAAGTCCTACTCTCCCACCAGGTGAGAGTTGTACCTCCCAACCAGAGAGTGGCTAACTAGATCATAGAAGCATCTTTTGTGAGGCCTTGAATCCTACAATACACTTCTACCTATTGGATCTAATCATCTAACTTTTCAGCATTTAACTCCCCACAGTACTTAGGCAATTCAAATTTTACATCCAGTTTAATAATAGGCTTAGACTTGCTCTTGAAAGGATTGACAATAGTAGTAGAAGAAGAAGAAGAAGGGGAAGATGGAGGATATGGGGCTTCTAGAGATTTTCCTTCTTTGTCCTTTCGATCTTCCTTCTTTTCTTGCTTCGAAGAATCTCCCTTTTTTTCGCTTCTTCTTTTCCGCATAAAGCTCTTCCACCATAGCCTTCATGTCAAGAAAGGCTCGCTAAAAACACTTATCATCAAGCTCAAGCTCAGTAATCTTCCCAACTTCAGTTTCTTCCATTGTTGGCAAAGTCCTTCATTTTCCAATCTCAGGATTGTATTCTTCTAGCTCACCTTCACCTCGTTGTTTCCTGGAACATGTTAGCATCCACTTCTGCAATACTAGTCACACAAAGCTCTAATACCAAATTTGATATGTTTTAGGATCTATGAAAATTGCTATTTGAATGCTTAACAATAACAATGATTAATCAAAGCTTTAATACTAATTAATGTAACCGAAATTCTTAAATGAAAAAAGCATAAGAAATGTGATGAACAAAATGGAAAAGAAAGAAGACAAAATGCTAGTTGATAATAGAGTTCGTTGAATCGCCTACGTCTTCAGGCCCCTCTTCAACAGAGTGACTGATCCTATTATGCTTGAAAATTAGGATTACAAAGGATTCAACAACATTACAACTCTATTTCCTTTCAGCACAACAACAACATTCTCTCATTGCACAAAAATGGATACAAAATTCTTCTGATCATTCTCTCCCTACTCATCACCTGGATGCCTAACTCTTCCATTTTCACCCCTTTTTATACAAAAACTTGGCCCAATTTGGCCTATAACAATATGATTTACAAAAATCTGGCCAATCTCCCTTTACAAGTAAAAATTTAAACCATTCCCCCTATTTTCATAAGTAAATCTCCTATCTTCCTCATAAAATCTCCTTAATATTCTTTATAATCTTTAATGTATATATATATATATTCCCCTTTTTATTAGTATCTCGGGCTTAGCATATTCATTTTAATCTTTTTAAAAGATTAGGATTTTTTTTTTTAAATATAGGGGTAGAAGGTTAAAAATAAGGGGTTTCTGTTTCAAAATATTCAACAAAAGAAACTAACCCTAATAATAGTTCAACTGCTATTCGATGGCGTAGTGGCTAAGGCTATTTTGGGCGATGGGGTGGTCGATGGTTCGACCCCCCCACCACTCTTTTTAAAATAGAATTTGCAATAGTTAGTCAACAAAACTAACCGCTACCCAATATTGATAACGTTGATCACGGGGGTGTAGTGGTAGCCAGTGATAATAGGAGATAGGAGGTGGGGGGATCGAATCCCCCCAACATTTTTTAACAAACAAACTAACTATCCAACCCACACCGAAGGAAGGAAGAGAGAGCCTCGTGGCATGCCGAGGAGGTGCCATGTGGCACAACATGATTCACCAAAGATTACACATCATCTACCACGCGTCTGCCACGTCAAAGACACGTTAGTGTACGAAATCCACATCAGCTACCACCTGTGCTTGCCACATCATATGTACAGTTGTACAACCTACCACGTGTCATCATGTGATTGGTCCACCTCACATGTTGTACCATACAGACTTCCAAGTCAGCATGTTGATGTCATCATCCATACGGCCTGGTCAACCTTGTGCCTATGAACTTCAACTTAGCGTAACTTGTGAGTATGAGCTCAAATTTTGACGAAACAAACACCATTGGAAAGGTCTCGATGAGCTCTTCGACTTGACACTAGTTATGTTGAATTCTAGGACAGTGATTTTTTTCACCTTTCTGGATGGTCTCAGGTGTGTAGTTGACCCGTACTTTTGACTGGTCGTATTTTGGGCGTACGAACTCCTTTTGAGCCCATTCAGGTTGTGTTGGACTCAGAATTTCAGGAACTTTGATCTAGCGATGATTACTGGAGTATATGGGACACTTCAATTTTTGGCATCATGTATCCCCTTGGAACAGAAATAACAGTCTTAACTATGTTTAAATAACCGCAAGTCCATCATTCTCAAAGATAAATGTATTATTTCTTCGGTGAATTTTTGTTTGCAACTATAGAAGACTCCATATCCTTAAAGCACACCACTCTTTTCTTTGCACACCTTTCCTTTTGGAATTCCATACTTTGGAGAGCTCCTGAGATGATTGCTTTGTGCTAGTTCTTCATCATTTTTATATGTTCTTGATCTTTTTCCTTCATGCGTAGATTATTAGTTTGTTTCAACTTGATCCTTGGATTTTTAATTAAATGTTCCTTTATGTTTCCTTTTGTAAAGCATCTTATTGTTGATGTGCATCGTTGCCATTGCAACATGCATATGGATTAATTTTATGTGAATTAGGATGTTGATAAATTATAGTTCATTTATATACGTCTAAGGTTCTTGTATTTCCCTAACACAAGCCTTCACTCCCTTAATTGGTGCAACAAATTCCTAATGCTAATTGTTATTCCTTGGATAACAGTTCTTCAAATAATGCTTATTCATTATCATTTCTTTGTCTTCTCGGCCTTTGATTCACCTTGTTATATATAGTCATTTATTTGTGTTTTGACCGCATATAAGATTTCCTCTTGAAATATTAGTTTAGAGTGATTACCATTCTACTCTTTGTTTGTCTTTCACATTACCTACTAACATTCTCTTTGGGTGTATTTTGAAACTATCATCAATCAGATATGTTTTGGGTCATAACCTGGTCCACTGAATTTGCTTTCCTTAGATAATATTTACTCTATTCTCTGTTATTTTGAATGGTTTCATTCAATTGAAGCTAAGTTAAAATTGATTGATTAAGCGATTAGAATAGATTCTAAAATAATCCATAATCAAGTCGATGAGGTTAAGGTCCTCTCGGTTCTATATGTTCAGTTTAATAAGTCTACACTAGTATAAAAATCTATCACTTAAATCACAACTTAGTATTTCAAAAATTCTCAGCACTAAACCAATCACAAAGGATTTGTTATCTATGTGTGGGATGGTAGGTTAAATCTCAGGAATTAGGTTTTATAGCACCTTGTCTATGCTTCCACATTCAGCATGTACATTCTTACTTGGAGAAAGTATGTATTATGATAAATTGTTTGTTTGTAACTGTTGGAGATTGCAGACTGGTTTGCACTATTTTAGGGCGTTACAGGGTTCTTAT
The DNA here is from genome assembly GCA_007258455.2 of Sequoia sempervirens. NCBI lineage: Eukaryota > Viridiplantae > Streptophyta > Pinopsida > Cupressales > Cupressaceae > Sequoia > Sequoia sempervirens. The sequence goes on along the minus strand of VDFB02096209.1, from coordinate 9,925 downwards.
TTTGTAGGGAAATCACTAAATTATTTTGTTATTTTGTAGCATTGAACATTTTGTGCTATGTTTGACTTTGCCTATGCATGTCGTATATGCAATTTTTTGTTGTCTAGGGTTTTATATTGATCTACGTATTCATTATTTTAGCATGCAGTATCTTTATCTTCGAGCACTGCAATATATGTTTCTAATCATGTTTGACCCTTTCCTACAGTTTATAGGTTTATTCTTCCCTCATGGTATTATGCTTTGTATCTATTCCTTAAAGGAATCCTAACCAATCATGAAGATCGGCTTCGGACATATTCTAGAAATCATTTTTAGTAAATGTGTTATGTTTATATTTTAATACTCATTTTATTCAATTTTGAGAAAGTTTAGCTAATCAATTGTGTTTTATTAGCATAGACTTGGACGAAATTACATAGTAACTAGATGGTTAATAGAATTTTCATGTGACTAATTAGAATCTTGTTATTAATTAAAGTTGCAATGTAATATTAGGGATAGGTTATTTAATTTTAAAAGATTCTGATTAAATGTTAAATGATTTAAATTACTCTCTCTTAATTAATTAGTAAGTGAATGTTGATTATTTTATAAGTATATAATATTTGATTGATAGAATCACTATTTGAAACAATTAATTAGAATATTGCTATTATAGTATTTCATTAGAGTTGAAATATAGAGATGATTGTTTGCTAAGGGTATAGTTACCTTTAAATATAGTTATTTGTAGCAAATAATCTATTAAATTGAACCAAGTGGTTAAGTTAAAATGAACGATAAGAAAGTGGAAATAATGCCTTATTTAAAGGAAAATTTTCATGGTTATAATGTTGTGATTAATTGTTGTATTAAAAAATGTGTCTGGATTATTGGATTAAGTGTTTATGTAATTATTGTCAATTGTGTAATGTATGTTCAAAGTTTTGTGCCTATGGGGAATGTGATTAGTAGGTTGGTTTCCAAATGCCTAGGAGGGTGTATATTTGTATGTATGGTCCTTATGATTGTTTAACCATGAAGTGGTTTGGCTATGTTATTGGTCATGCGCACTGTACGAACACAAACCCTAAGGGTGTGGCCCTCCTATCTATGTATGGATTCATGAGATTTTGTAATAATATTTTGTTGAAAGGTATGCATATGTGTATTGAGTGAAAAGTAAACCCTAAGTGTTGTACTACATGTTCATGATGGTCAAGAATTGTGGCAATGGGTTGGGACATGGGTTCATGTTGTCCTGACCGGTGTTTATTTGATTGTGATAAGTGTGCAAGATGGACAATGCCTTTCTATGTGTAGGGTTTACTAATTGCAAGTAGGGGGAGTGGCTCTCAATGGGGGGAAAAACCCGAAGTGGTGTCTAGGATAACCCATTGTAGGGTTTCTTAATCCAGTGATAACCTTAATAATGAATTAGAGGATATGGGTAGAATTCACATTAATCAAGATAATTTATGCCTCACTCATGGCTCAAGTGCTTGTTTAGGCTTGAGATGAGATGGGAAGGCTTGGAATGGAAAGATCAACTGCCTTGTCCTCATGAAAGGTATGTTGGTTCCACATGAGTTTGTATGGGGGTCAGGGATTAGGAGAGGCTACCAAGACAACCCAGGATGGGGGCCAGGGCCTAGGAAGATCTACCAGGATAACCCATATCAAGCTATGTGATGACACTCCTCCCTATTGCAGTCTAGCACTCCCTAGTTGTATTTCCTCTTTCTATTGTGTGAGTGCCTCTAGAAGTGAAGTGTTGTAAGTGATGTTGGAGTTGTTAGCAGTGTTGTGTCCTTGTTTATGTTATCATGTTTCTTTCCTGGCTGTTTGTTGTATGTGGGATCTTGTGTTATCTCCTAGCATGGGGGGTGGACCGCAAGGTTCCACATGGTCGGGAGGTTGGTGCTTTTTCCTCCATTGGGTATTCTTGTTGCATGTTCATGAGCATGGTGATTGATCATTGCATTATGGACTCCAGTTCTTGTTCCAGCATGAGAAGGCATTCTTTCATGTATTTGTATATTGGATTTTATCTCAGTTGTATCTCTTAATGTAATCTTCCTACTTGTAATAGAGGAAGCAATGTTGTAATTATTGTAATAATGTAACAATTATTGATGATTTCATCTTGTAAGAGTATTGTAAAGAAATGCACCTTTCATATGATAGGTAGTTAGAAAATGATCTTTAATGTTGATTATCAATTGAAATGTTATGGAAGTAAGTAAGGTAGGATCATTTAATTTGGTGCTTTAAAATGAACCTTGAATGTTAGATCGTTCATGTTATCTCCTTATCATTGATGAAATGTTTCTAGTAATCTTGATTGTTAGTTTTGTGAGTAGCGCAGTTGAAGAACCTTAAAGGACCTAGGACTAGATTATTATGTCATGTTATGTTATCCATTCTATAGTTATTTGTTAAAAAAAAAATTGTTCCATTAGTTTTCCCTAGTTTAGTGTTGTCCTCTAGGGTTCCTTGGTGGGGGCGTTACATGTTCAATATCAAGCAATAATGTGAGAGAATAATATACACTCCTCACTTATTCAAGATTAAAATGCACTTATAAATTTTAATCCCAAATCAAAGTGTAACGTAAATTTTAACTCTGATTGTTATAATTATCACATAAAAAAGGAAGACAAAACACATAAATATATTTTTCAATAACCAAGTCTTCTAAGAAAAATCTTACAGGACCAAAATGTTAAGAGTTAGTTTTCAAATGTATTGGACAAATATTTTACTTGAAAGTATGGTTAACAACTAAAAAAATAGTTCCACATAGATAGATTGATAAAAAATAAAATACCCCTACAAAATAAAAAGGTAAATGTTAATGCAAAAATAAAATGCTAAGAAAAGTTATAAACAAATTATACCACTATATAGTACTAAAAAAATATCTTTAAAAAAATATTACCTAATATCAAGTCCATTTGTGAAATTTATAAGACTTTGAAGCTCCAAAAATGAGGATTGCACAAATCCAATAAAATAGTGAATTTTATAAAAATAAATGAATCCTTAGAAAAAAATAGTTAGAGCACTACAAAGAGCATGGAATTCTAAACTATTTAAAAAAAAGGTGATAAAAAAGATACCTCCATATACTCATTTCAAAGCCTCTCAAAGTTGGATTATCTAGTTAAAAGTCTCATTGGAAGGGTTCCTAGAAGATGGTGGTAGGTTTGGTGGCCCATGCATGGTGCACTAATAGTAGGGTGGTAATGGAAGAGTGATAGCACTCGGTATGTGTAATGTCCCCTTGTAGCTAGACTTCAGTATTTCAATGGGATTAGCCTATCAGTCGACCCTCATAGGCTAATGGGATTGGATAGAGGGTCCTTGTGGAAAAAACTTGGTCATTTGATGGTTTTATTTTTCTCCAGAGTTCGGAGAGGTTCAAGTTTGGCCTTTGCAGAGGATTGAGAGCTCAGTTTCTCATACTTACTATTTATAGTAAGTCATTTAGGCAGGGTTACTATATATAGCAGGGCACCTAATTGGGGTATCTTAGCAGTGTCGATCTCGGTATTCAGTTGGTTTGGAGAAATAAGGTGTTTTTCCTAAGTTATGATGTTTAATTATTATTAAAGGTCACTTTAATAGTAAATTTAATGTTATATTATAATGTTATATTTTCACTTTATATTTGAGGGTTTCATTCATCATTAAAAGGGGTCATTTTAATCAAGATGCTTAGGCTCCAATTTCAAGGAGGATATTATTTATTTATAAAGTGGAGACTTTATAACATTTTAAAATAATTTAAAAAGGAAAATGGGACTTCTTTGAGAGGAGTATATAAGCTACCAAGAGAAAATAAAAATCATCTTTTGAGCATTTGAAAACTTTTCTTCATGACTTCTATTGGCGTTTGGAGAACAAGGACAAGGGTTTTTGCATTTCCGAAGTGTATCGACATTGGAGAGCATAGCTCCTTCAGTGTATCAACATTCTGAGGTTGTGAAACTACCAATTGAAGATTGCTTAACTGTTGGCTTCATCCAGGAGTCAAGTTTGTGCAAATTCAGAGAAGTTATTTCAGGGTCTCAGAAATATTACATCATATTGGAAGGTGAATCTCATAAGGCTACATTTAATAATCATTTCAACACTCTTCACAAGGGTCGTACTTCTGCTTTTCGGCTGGCCATACCTCTTTCTTACCTAGCGTGTTTTCCTTGAAGCTAAATGCCTTTATTTTGGGGGCTCTCCCTTCACCATTTTGGGTGTTTGTATTAGAGAAGGGCTTTGGTGGGGTTTTTGATGAGGAGACTTCATCTTATGCAGCAAATTGATCACATAACTAGATTTAGCTATGGCTGCAAACAACTCCAGATTTGATATTATAAGTTGTCTTCTTTTTCGGGTATGCTTATGTATGTAAAAGCTTTGAAGAAAATATTCAATAAATAATAAAGATTGCTTGCAGTAGTATTTCTTTTAGTATTTTGTTATTTTCTAGTATTTCCTATATCGCTGGCATTATCATTGGAAAAAAAATATATATATATTCATCAAAAACACAAAAATCACAAAACAAATTCCAGCAAACAATTTCAACAGTTAGAGTTTACAGTTTGGGAGAACTTAGGGTTCTTACAGTGGTATCAAAGTGGTTTCCTGCTAGCCTTAGGGTTTGAATCTAGCTCTATTGATGCAGCAAAGTGACAGATACAAAAGATATATTGCAAGGGAAGATAGAAAGCAAAAATAATGGCCACAACCTTATCTTGAACAAGACACATTTTCAACTGCAATAGCAGCAAGATAGTGTGGTATTGAGATTGGTTCATCTAGCACAATGGAAGATAGAGGTGGCGATAGCCCACCCAGGAATGAGATTGGAAATGAAACTAGTAATGGGGGAAACAATGAAGAAAGAGAAGCACGAGATATTTTTAGAAACATGGCAACAAGGAAGCAACAGGTTGCAGATGCTTTGCAAGCACTTACAACAATGTTACATCAAATGAACCCTCTTGGAAGACAGAATCATGAACAAGAGGATAATAGGAGTGTGGTTGGGACCCCAGGGCACAGAGAGCACCTACCCGTACCATTGATAGACCTACACACCCTACATTTTTGAGAAATGAACCGGAAGAGGGTAATGTTGAAGAAGAGGGAGAGGCAATGTTTGCAGACAATCTTATGGCAGTGAATCAAAAATGGGAGTTTTTAACACCACAAGTTAGGGAACACATAAGCTTTGACATATTTCTAAGTCAAAGGAGAGAGCATTACAAAGCAAGACAAGGTCAGAGACCAAGAGACCAAAACAGAGACCTAAAACATGCCACCAGCAAACTCGCATTACCTACATTTGATGGTAGTGGGAAGGTTACAACTCAAGCTTGGCTTCACATGCTAGATACTTTCTTGACTCTTCGACCCATGGCAAAGGAAGATGCAATAAAATATGCCACTTTACATTTGGAAGGAGTAGCCCATGATTGGTGGTACCACGGGATGGTCATGTTGCAACAAAATCTCATCACTTCTTATCAGGATTTCGTTGATAGATTGATTGAACGCTTTGATAAGAAAGATCCAAAAATAGATTTCAGAGACTTGGCTCAGCTCAAGCATGTTGGGAGTTTGGAGGGTTATATTTGTGAATTTAAAAAATTGTTAGTTATGGTTCCCAATATATCTAAGAGAAGATTAGTTGTGCTATTTATTGAGGGCCTATTGGAACCATTAAGAGGGTGGATAAAAGCTTTTGACCCAACAACACTACAGGAGGCAATGAAAAAGGCTAGAAGTATGGAACTTGCAGCCCCACAAAGCAATTTATCATCTAAGGGATCCTCTTCATATAGGGACAACAAGTCATTTTCCAAGAAGAAGGAAAAATCATATTCAAAGGGAAAATCAGCAACACCCCTAGACCAAGAAACACTCAATGATTTGCACAAGAAAAATTTGTGCTTTTACTGTAAGGGGCCCTATGATGCAAACCATGACTGTCCATTGAGGCCTAAGGGAAAGGCCAACCAAATAATGTGGGCCTTCTATGAGGATTTCAAAACTAAAAAATTAGACCAGCAAACTGATCATGAGGAATATGAGTCAGAGAAGTCTAAACATGAGGCAGAAAGTTTGAAAATGAGGTTGAACATGAAGCGGAAGTGAAGCTTCAAGGGGCATGTATCACTAGCATATAGCGGGAGGGCTCATTCAGGATGTGTGGGGTCTTAGATGGAAAGAATATCATTACTTTGCTCGATATAGGTGCCACACATAACTTCATTGATGTTAGGTTGGTTGAGAGGCATGGGATCCAAACAGAGGAATTTGAAGGCATAAGGGTGAAGGTTGCAGATGGCTACACTCTTAAGTGTGAAAATATGATTCCAGAACTCCTTATGCGCTTTAATAATTATAAATTTAACCCATATTTCTATGTGGTGAATATGGGAGACACTGATATGGTTTTTGGGATGAAATGGCTTCATGACATAGGAGAGTTTACCCTTAACCTTTGTGATATGGAGATGAGGTTCAAGGTGAACGAGAAGACCCATGTACTGACAGCCATCAGAGATAGCAGTTTCAGGATGATATCATTCAGGAGAATGGAGAGACTCATGCGCCATGACATGATTGAGTGGGCAGTAGAGTGTATGTTGATGCAATCACAGGAAGGGAAGCAAAAACCAAATTATCATCCAGATATACAAGAGTTGAGGATTAAACATAGGAAGGTGTTCAGTGATATTCCTCCTGGTAGACCTCTAGATAGAGGGATTGAGCACATAATAGAATTGGAGGATGGTGCCAAACCAATGATAATCACTCCTTACAGGCACCCCAAGTGGCTGAAAGATGAGATTGAGAAAAAAATAAAGGAGTTGCTTGCTATGGGGCACATTAGGCCTAGAAAATCTCCTTTTTCTTCATTGGTGGTCTTGGTGAAGAAAAAGAATGGTACCCTTCGGATGTGCATTGACTACAAGGTCTTGAATAAGAGGAAAATTAAGAATAGGTACCCCATCCCTTGGATTGACGAGTTGATTGATGAACTTCACGGTGCTTGTTACTTCTCAAAAATAGATTTGAGGTTGGGTTATCACCAGATTAGGGTTAGAGAATAGGACATTGAGAAGATGACATTTAGATGTCATTGTGGACACTTTGAGTTTGTGGTTATGCAATTTGGGCTAACCAATGCCCCTGCTATATTTTAGTCCACCATGAACAGGGTCTTTCAGTTACACCTGAGGAGGTTTGTACTAGTCTTCTTTGATGATATTTTTGTATAAAACAAAACTTGGGAGGAGCATCTTTCCCATTTGGATATAGTGTTGGGTATTTTGGATAGGGAGTCCTTTATGCCAAGGAATCTAAATGTGATTTGGGCATGACTGAGTTGTTGTACTTAGGCCATATTATTAGTGCAAAGGGTGTACGTATGGATCCTAACAAGGTCAGAGCTATTATTGAGTGACCTACTCTTGAGAATCTTAGCTTAGAGGATTTTTGGGTTTGTGTGGCTTCTACCACTAATTTTTCAATGGGTATTCATGGCATGCTGCACCGCTTATAGACTTGACAAATAAGGGTGCTTTTGTTTGGACTCCTAAGGCTCAAGAGTGTTTTGAGAAATTCAAATGTTTGATGACTTCATGTCCTGTCCTTGCATTACTGGATTTCACTAAGCCCTTTGAGCTACAATGTGATGCCTCTGCCGAGGGTATTGGCACAATACTTATGTAGGATAAGCACCATATTGCTTTCGAGAGCATGAAGCTTAGAGGACCAGAGAGGAGCTACAACATATATGACAAGGATATGTTGGCCATCATGCATGCATTGGCCAAACTCATGCAATACCTTGTGGGCAGAATTTTTTTTGTTAAGACAGATCATAATAACCTAAGACATTTCCTAGGGCAGCGAGATCTCAATGATCATCAGTAGAAGTGGGTAAGTAAATTGCAGTCTTATGACTTTGACATTGCTTATGTCAAAGGGACCCAAAATTTCATTGTTGATTCCTTGTCTCACCAACCACACTTGAGCTCCATGGTTGAGATTTCAGAGGATTGGAGACATTTGATTACAACTAAGTATGCCAAAGACTCTTGGGCTTTTGGCATAGTTGAGGGTTCAGTGCAGGATAGTAGATATTCAGTTGCAAATGATCTTATCATTTACAAAGGGAGGATCTTCTTGACCCAGGGATCAGAGATGAAGAGTATAGTATTGAAGGCCTTTCATGATGTGCCCATGGCTGGCCATCTTGGGTATTTCAAAACTTATAGGCAGATTCAGGAGCGTTTCACTTGGAAAGGTCTCAAGTCAGATGTTCTTCGGTATGTTAGAGAGTGCCCTGTTTGTCAGTAAAATAAACAAGAGCATACTTATCCTACAAGGTTAATTCAGCCACTTCCAATTCTCGACAGGAAGAGGGAATGCTTTTCTATGGATTTTATTACGAGCTTTCCAAAAGCCTAGGGTAGAGACTATATCTATGTAGTTGTTGATTGCCTCACAAAGTATGCTCACTTTTTCCTGATAGCAGCTACATATTCAGCTACATAGGTAGCTGAGTTATTCTTCCATGAGATATTTAGATTGCATGGGTTACCTCAGAGCATTGTTAGTGATAAGGATAGTCAGTTCTTGAGCAATTTTTGGCAAGAGATATTCAGATTGTGTGGGACCGAGCTTACTCTAAGCACCAACTACCACATGCAAACGGATGGTTAGACAAAGATTGTTAATAAATGGTTGGAGGGATGTCTCAGGAACTATATTGCAAGGCAGAAAGAGGATTGAGTGAAGTGTATTTACCTATGTGAGGATTGTTATAACACCACTCACCATTTGTCTATTCAGATGGAACCATTTAAGGCATTGTATGGTTATGATGCACCTACTTTCTTAATTTGCTGCTTAGTGACAGTCAAGTGCCTAGTGTTGGGGATCTGTTGCAGGAGAAACATGATATTATGAGGGCTCTACGTGAGAATATTCAGAAGGCACAAAATCAGCAAAAGTAGTATGCAGACTAGAAGAGAGTTGAGTGTTATTTTGAGGTCGGGGATATGGTGTATTTGATGTTGCAGCCCTAATGCTAGTCCACTCTTAAGAAGAGTGGTGCAAAGAAACTTAAGCCATGATACTATGGCCCCTCCAAGATCATCAGGTGGGTAGGTGAGGTGGCTTATTAGTTGGATTTACCAGCTGATAGCAGGTTACACAATGTATTTCATGTGTCACACATCAAGAAGGTGTTAGGACATCATGTTGTTCCTTCCATAGCTTTACCACCCTTGGATGATGAGGGGAAATTGATTCTAGTGCCTGAGGCCATCCTGGATGTTAGAGAGAGAGTTGCAAAGATGGGTCATCAGGGAGTATTTGATTAAATGAAAGGACTTACCAGCTGAGGATGCTACATGGGAGAGCGAGGAGATTCTGCAGCATCCGGAGTTGAGATTTCTTGGGGACAAGAAATTTTAGGGAGGGTGGACTATAATGTCCCCTTCTAGGTAGACTTCGGTATTTTAGTGGGATTATCCTATCAGTCAACCCTCGTAGGCTAATGGGATTGGACACAGGGTCCTTGTAGTAGAAACTTGGTCATTTGATGGTTTTATTCTTCTCCAGAGTTTAGAGAGGTTCAGGTTTGGCCTTTGCAAAGTATTCAGAGCTCAGTTTCTCATACTTACTATTTATAGTAAATCATTAAAGTAGGGTTACTATTTATAGCAGGGCACCTGATTGGGGTATCTTGGCAGTGTTTATCCTGGTATTCAGTTGGTTTGGAGAAATAAGGTGTTTTTCCTAAGTTATGATGTTTAATTATTATTAAAGGTCACTTTAATAATAATTAACATTTTAATGTTATATTATAACGTTATATTTTCACTTTATATTTGAGGGTTTCATTCATCATTAAAAGGGG
>VDFB02096207.1:0-18524 GCA_007258455.2 Sequoia sempervirens | reverse complement strand
CATTTTGAAGAAGTAGAGATATGGTCATTTTATGAAGAAATAACGTGAGTGCGTTTTGTGTTGCACTAAAAATGGTAAAAAAAATCAATATACATATGATCTCAAGGCCCACATTCTGCATATTCTCCTAATTTTGCGTGTGCTCCAACAAAAAGTAGTTTTTTGATGTTGTGAAGTGTGCATGCATGTTTTTCACATTCCACCATCTTTTTCATGATCTTTCTACCATCTTTGCATGAAATACCATAGTTTTCATGTTGAAAGACATATAATATCAATTCAAGTTTGAATTCCATTGAAAACTAATATACAATTGAAGTTTGGAGGGGAACAAGCTTTTGAAAAAGTCAAATTGTTGAGTTTGAAGAAAGAAGAAGCAAAGGCTACATAATTGGGTTGAACTGCTCCATTTGAAACTTTGGTTTTGTGGGTATGTGGTCTTTTGCACATTTTATTTCATTCTATTATGGCTTGCTTTTCATTTTGTTATCACACTCATGCTGATGATTGTTTGTTTGTGACTATAACCTAGGTTGTCAATGCACATTTTAAATTACACAATTCTCATACACTTGCCAAATATACATTTTAAACCACACCTTTGGAGGCATTTTGTTATTTAACAATTGACTTACCTTGTGTATGCTTCCACATTTTGTATACACATATATATGACATACGTTTTAAGGAAGTAAAATAAAACATCATTTCTCAATCCTTTATTATGAAATTGCATACCACTCTTCAAAGTTTTCATTGAGGTATTTTGTCAAACAATTATACCAAGCAGCTCATTGCCTTGTCTATGCTACCAATTTTTTCGTACATCTCTCTAAAAATTTGGAATATACTCCTCCCACATTGATAGATCTTAGAAACTATTTTGGTTTTCATCTCTATTTCTAAATTTACCTCATCACTAAACCTACCTCATCACTTTTATTTGTGATATATTTTAAATGTTTCCTTGATTAGTCTACCTACAAGGGATTCTAACATTTCCCTCCTCTGTTAGAACACTCTTTATTTAAGGCTAAGTTAGCAACATGGGGAAAGGTGTAGCCTATGTTGCAATCATGGCTCAAAATGGAAGCATGGACAAAAATTTGAATTGTGATGCAACCAGGGGAGGTCCTGCAACACAACTAAACAAAAAAAATCAACCAACAACAACAATTCACAAGTCACAATTCTCAAAACTCTTCACTTTTCACTGAATTAGCACTCTTCCTTCTACCAGTGCCAACTCATTCAATCGGGTATTTATTCTCAATAAGATTCTTTTAGACCAAGACTTGAACCATTTCAAGGACCCTTCAAGGTACACAATCACATGCCAACAAACCACTATTGGTTACTTTGTAAAAACTTTCTCAAATTAGGAAACTTTAGCAAAAAAAACTTATCTTGAAACTTGACCAAAACCTCCAAACACATGTGGGAATTAATTTATATGTATTAAAACCAAATAATTCACAATTAGTTCTCAGAAATTCATCCACCAAGATGCCAAAACCAAAAACCCTCAAAAATGACCAAAGTGCAAAAGGGCAACAATATTTGACGGGGTATTATATGGAAACCATGGTGCTTATGAAATCTCCATCCAAGCCTATGAGATCATGTTGGGCCCCTCTACAAAAACCTCTCTCAATTTTTTCTATCTCGGAGTGGTTTCCCAGTGGCGACGGATTTTCACTTGATGAAAAAACTATCAAATGCAAGTAGTGAAAAGTTGCAAAGTGGTGCAACTTTTGTTCAACAACTCGTGTGACAAAACGGACTATTTCAATGCATCTGAATATGTATGTTTATGCTAGGAATTTTCCTCTTTCTTACCCAACACATGTAAAATTGCTCCAAACTACATTCAACCAGATTGATCCCTTAAGAGTCCAAAGTGCAAAATGGCTGCAAACTTTAGCATGGTGTTACTCGAATACCGTGATGCTTAGAAACTTCTTGTCTAATCCTATAGGATCACGTTGGGCCCCTCTACAAAAAACTCTCGGTTTTGGCTATCTTAGAGTGGTTTTTCCATGGTAGTGGATTTTCACTTGATGCAAAAAGTGTCAAATGCAAGCAGTGCAAAGTTGTAAAGTGGTGCAAATTTCATTTTGCAACTCATGTGACCAAAAAACTATTCCAATGCATCCAAATACATACTTTTACATTAGGAATGGTCCTCTTTCACACCCAAACATGTGCAATCACTCCGAGCTACTTTCAACCATAACGATCCCTTAAGAGTCTAAAGTGCAAAATGACTGCAAAATTTAGCATGATGTTACATGAATACTATGATGCTTAGAAAATTCTCATTTTAGCCTATAGGATCACATTGATCCCTCTACAAAAACCTCTCTCAGTTTTGGCTATCTCTAAGTGGTTTTCTCGTGGCGGCAGATTTTTACTTAATGGAAAAAGTGTCAAATGCAAGCAATGCAAAATTGCAAAGTGGTGCAAATTTTGTTTTGCAACTCGCGTGACCAAACAGACTATTCCAATACATCCAAATAGGTATGTTTATGTTAGGCATGGTCCTCTTTCACACCCAAACATGCGGAATCACTCTGAGCTACGTTCAACCGAATCGATCCCTTAAGAGTCCAAAGTGCAAAATGGCTATAAACTTTAGCATATTGTTACTTGGATACCATGATGCTGAAAAACTTCTCGTCTGATCCTACAAAATTGCATTGGGCCCATCTTAAAAAATATCTCTCAATTTTGGCTATCTCGAAGTGGTTTTCTTGTGGTGGCAGATTTTCACTTGATAGAAAAAGTGTCAATTGCAAGCAGTGCAAAGTTGCAAAGTGGTACAACTTTCATTCTGCAACTCGTATGACCAAACAGACTTCTAACGTGTCTGAATAGGTATGTTTACACTAGGAATGGTCCTCTTTATTACCCAAACATGTGGAATCTCTCTGAGCTACGTTCAACCAGATCGATTCCTTAAGAGTCTAAAGTGCAAAATAGTTGCAAATTTCAACATGTTGTTACTTGGATACCATGATGCTTAGAAAATTCTCATTTGATCCTACAAAATCATGTTGGGCTTGTCCACAAAAACCTCTCTCAGAGTGGTTTTTCCATGGCAATGGATTTTACTTGATAGAAACAGTGTCAAATACAAGTAATGCAAAGTTGCAAAGTGGTGCAAGTTCTGTTCTACAACTCATGTGACCAAATAGACTGTTCCAATGCATCTAAATAGGTATTTTTATGCTAGGCATGGTCCTCTTTCACACCCAAACACACATAATCGCTCTGAGCTACCTTCAACCGAATTGATCCCTTAAGAGTCCAAAGTGCAAAATGGTTGCAAACTTCAACATGTTGTTACTCAGATACTGTGATGGTTAAAACATTCTCGTATGATCCTATAGAATTATGTTGGGCCCCTCTACAAAATAATCTCTTGGTTTTGGCTATCTCAGAGTGGTTTACCCATGGTGGTGGATTTTTATTTGATAGAAAAAGTGTCAAATGCAAGCAGTGCAAAGTTGCAATGTGGTGCAACTTTCATTCTTCAACTCGTGTAACCAAACAAACTGTTCCAATGTGTTTGAATAAGTATGTTTACACTAGGAATGGTTCTCTTTCATAACCAAACACACAAAATCACTCCAAAATACGTTCTACCAGATCGATCCCTTAAGAGTCCAAAGTGCAAAATGGTTGCAAACTTAAGCATGTTGTTATTTAGATATCGTGATGCTTAGAAACTTCTCATCTAATCTTATAGGATTTTTTTGGGCCCCTATACAGAAACCTCTCACAGTTTTTTCTATCTCATAGTGACTTTTCAATGGCGAAAGATTTTAACTTGATGGAAAAAGTGTCAAATGCAAGCAGTGCAAAGTTGCAAAGTGGTGCAACTTTCGTTCTGCAACTCATGTGACCAAATGAACTATTTCAATGTGTCTGAATAAGTATGTTTATAGTAGACATGGTCCTCTTTCACACCCAAACATGCAAAATTTCTTTGAGCTACATTTAATTGGATCGATCCCTTAAGGGTCCAAAGTGCAAAAAGGAAGCAAACTTTGATGGGTTGTTACTCAGAAACCATGATGCTTACGAACTCTTCGTCTGAGCCTATAGGATTGTGTTGGGCCTCTCTACAATAATCTCTCTCATTTTTTCTTACCTTAGAGTCGTTTTCCTATGGTGTCCAATTTTCACTTGATGGAAAAAAGTGTCAAATGGAAGTAGTGTAAAGTTGCAAAGTGGTACAACTTTTGTTTTGCAATTTGTGTGACCAAACAAGCTGCTCAACACATCCTGATAGGTAGGTTTATGCTAGGCTTAGTCCTCTTTTGCATCCAAACATGTGAAATTTCTCCAAGCTATGTTCAACTGACTTGATCCCTTATAATGGCATTCAAAATAATGGAAAAGAGAAACATATACATGATAGTTAAGAAGTCTGAGTATTCCACACAAAAAAATATGATCATTGGTGCAAAGCACCTTGCTCCTTCATTTGATGAAGAAGGTCTAATTCAGTGGTTTTAGTCATTATAATGTCAAATAAGGCCATGATAGGCCATTTTGTAATATTGTTTTTAGTTTTGAGTTAGTGTGGGGTCATTTGAGTCAATTATGTAAGTACAAATAAGAAAATAGCATTGGTGAAGGCATTGTAAGAGATTACTAATGTTGCCCTTGTTCAAAATTTAGAATTTAGGCCTTAAAAGAAAGGCTAGACAAGGTGAAAAGAAGAAATTGCTTGAGAATAAGTTAGAATAGGTTGGAAATAGGGTGAGGTTGTGGAGTTTGATGTGTTCAAATGGTTTGCAAGGACAAGGGAGGTCAAAAGTATGTTATGGCATGATGCCCTAATTGGGAATAGAGGGGTTTTGAATGGAAAAGAGAGGTTTGAGGGAGTAAAAGTGGGGAAAGTCAAGGGGCAGCACAATTTGGTGGTCAATTAAGTTTGTGCAGGTAGAATGAAGAGTGTTGGAAGATGTTTTGAGGTTGTATGACATTTGGATATTGGGTTTTCAATAAACTCTAGTGAAATTTAAGAAAAGTGAGGGTTTAGAGGATAGTGGGGTTAGAGGGCCAATCACACGCTAAAAATTATGGATTTTGTGGATTTGTAGATTGGTAAATGTTTCCCAATGGTGTTTTGCAATTGGAAGAGTGATTGAGAGTGTGTTGCTTTGTTAAATAGACATATTCGAGGATCTAGGACAATGTTGAGTCCATTTCCTATTTGTATTATAAATTATAACTTGCTTTCTCCTGAGTCCATTTCATATACAAGAAATAATATTGCAAAAAGTTGACATATAAATCTTTCGATGTGTTTATATGGTGACGCATCAAGAACATAACAATTCATTTTGCACTATCAAGATTATGCTATGAAAATGTTTAAAGACTATTGAAGATAAATGTTTGTATGATAATGTGTCAAGAAGTTAACTACTTCATCTACTCTGAATATTATGTTTTGCAAGTGTTGTAAAGATTATGTATCCTTTGCTTAATTAAGTTGTTCCAATCAAAGGATTAAGTATATTGAAATTTTTTTATGAATCATTTCATGGACTACTAATTGAAAACATGTTTTTTCTTTTAGATAAAGTTTTTTAGTATCAATTAATTAATATTCAAGATAAAGCATGAAGGACAACAATGATCAATGCTAGGGTAACCAATTAATAAGTATACATGTGAATAACTCAAGCATGTACATGTGAATAAGGGCAGCACAAGTACTCAAAAACACATAAGCCTTGAAGTATACACATGAATACATAGTATACACAAATTAATACAAAGTATATGCATGAATACAAGGTATATGCATGAAAACATGAAGTCGCAAAGTATACATTGGAATACACATAAGTCACAGAGTATACACATAAGTTGTAAAGTATACACTTGAATACACGTAACTCATAACTATTGAACCATCAATTTAGAATGAAAATATGGACACCATAGATAAAAAAATATTTGTATTAACCAAATAGCCATGTATTCATACATCAATATATGTCGATATAAGTATGAAATATAGGTACAAAATAGCCATATAGGCTTACAAGAATTCCCTATAGGCATACAATGTAAAATATATCTAATACAAATATGTACAAAACTACCATGTACGCATACAATGTAAAGGGCTCTAGAATCACAAGTCATTTCTCTCCATGCTCTAGAAATAAATTATTTCCCTTTGCTTGTTGATCAAATGGTGATAGGTCTGTCACTCATTTGTGTTGCACTCGAGAAGTGCTCCTGCTACTCCTAGTGTTTAGTTCATGGTGAAGTTTTAACTGTTATAATAAGAAGTAAAGACATTAATATATAAAAATTATATTATAAAAAATAATATATACTTAACAAAATAATCACTTACCACCATCTCATGATCATTCTCCATGAGAGAAATATTCAGATGACCATGTTGAGGTGTGCTCAAGCCTTGTATAAACCATCCAAATAGAAATTAAACTATGAATCAATAATGGTTTGATTTTTTACTAACTAACATCTACAACAATGATTGTAAATCAAAATTACTAATTTGCCTCATACCTCCCCTATCAGAGCCATCGAGGATTGTATAGCAGATGAAACACTGATCTCCATTTCCCTTGTCACATTTGGAGGTGTTTCAGCTTGCAACATCTAAAAATAAAACAACAAATTATTCAATTACAAAAACTACAATAGTGATCCACGTCATGACTTATAATGTATGAGATAATGAACAAAATTTTGAGTACTTATTAAACTATATATTTCTAATTATCATACTTACTATTTCCCCTATACATATCTTGTTCGAAAGGACGTGTTTTTAGGCATTTATCCATAGTAGCAAGTCGATGAACTATTTGATCAAATTCTTTCATAGACATTTACAATAACTATGGTGGCATAAAGAAGGTAGTGTTCTGTTTGGAAAATTGCCTCAAAGAAATAGGGTCTCGTGGTGATGGAATTCCATTACAAACAAATGCACATCATGGCATCCCATCACCATAAGACCGCATTTCTTTCAGGAATTTTTTTAGAAAGTTCATTCTCTTCTCTATGGTATTATTTCTTACTATTATGCTTTGATAGATATTTTTCCAAGCATCCATAGTTTGTTGGAAAGCACCTATTTTAGGCTTTTAGCCATAGCAACAAGGAAGTGAGTAGTTTGATAAAATTCTTTGGTACACATGTATGGAAAATGTGGTATCATAGAAAATGTGGAGAGTTGTTTGAAGAAATGCCTCGAAAAAATGTGGTCTCATGGTGATGGAATGGAATTCCATCACCATGAGACTACATTTCTTTGAGGCATTTTTTCAAACTACTATCTTTCTTGTCTATGCTATTGCTTACTATTATGCTTTGATATATTTTTTCCAAGCATCCATAGTTTCTTGTGCAGGTGCACCTTTGCAAGAACATGCCTCCATGACAAGCAAAAAGTAAAAAGTGAACTATTTGAAAAGATGTCGAGCAGTAAAAAGTGGTCTCATGGAATTCCATGACAAGCAAATGCAATTGGAAACTGCTCCTAGACTTCATACTTATTCTAAGTGAAGTAATTGCATCACTGCTTATGTTGACTTTCTAAACAACTATATTGTAGTTGAAATTTTGTCATTTATCAACATCTAGTTATTAGTTATGGAATGTGAAGTAATGCTTTGAGTTTGAATGTTGTACAATGCAACATAATCAATGATATGAATATAAACTACACAAATCTATTAAGTACAATTCATTATTTAAACTCTTTATTCTATTACCTATGTGTAGGTTTGAGCAAATCCACTAGCATTGGGAGGTGTTCCCTGGAAACCTCCAATATTAGACTATTCAACATCCAAAATCACATATTAAAATACCATTCGTAAAATAATGCTATTAAAATATAATAAATTTATAATTGTTTCCTAGTTACATACCCCACCGATAGGTGTACTACAAAAATAAGTAGGTGTAGAGCTAGTGTATCCAGTCTCAACACTGTGACCCTGCAATTTTATTAAAATTATAAAAATAAATTAGTTAATCTTGCATTTCAAAATCTAAATTTAATAAATTAAATTCAATGAACATGCTAACTTTTACCTAACTATCAATGCCATACACCTCATGCAAAATGTCATTTTCCCTCTCCATCTCCATAGCTACATATGGATCCTATGTAGCAGCCTCTTGAGTATTGATGGGGTCATATGAACAAGTTTCCCCACAAGATTGACACACATGGGTTCGAAGGCCACCAGTCGAAGACTCCACTAGATGGTGTTGTAGAATAGGGCTAGTATGATAGATGACACTTTGGGTTAAAGTGTTGATCACCTACAATGTCTCTACGTCAACACTCTCCTTCGTGACAAAAGGCATAACAACATGCTCACAAGGTAGCCTAGTGAGAGCTTCTCTCCCTTGCCGCGTAGGATCTGACTGTGCACCAAGTCTATCCTAAGCCAACCCCCCACCTCTCCCCTAGAATTCCCTCATATTTTGATAATTTGAGATTTTTTTCAATATGAAGTCACTGTATAGTTTCCTAAGAAAATATTGCAGGACTTCACAATTGTTGTACAGTCCATAATCAAAGACCATGTACCACCTATCATAAAAATAGTTCATAATTTGTTGGTGGTGGCACCAATGAATAAGAAACCTCTTTGCATTGAGGGTAATATTTTGATTTGTGTGTGGGTCAGTGAATAATGAGCACAAATCACCTTTTGTAATATTTAAATCCTTTACATCTTTATATGATAGTTTATCTGCATAATAAGCCCTAGCTACGTGCCTCATATCTTTCCATCCAATTATTTATTTTCTAATTGAATCTACATTTTTAAGCATATATTTCAATGAACTTGCTAGGGTCATTCTTTCTCACATTGAACCATTTGATCACCTGGAACCTACTAATTAAACCCTCAATTTTTTTTGTTGTTCTCAATTTCACTCATTAATTTTTTTGAGTGTTAGGATGGTGTTGAGTGATTGGTTGAGGAGGTTGTTGTTGAGCTTGATTTTCTTGTTGAGGATTTTTTTCTTGAGGATTTGGTTACTCTTCTTGTTGAGGATTTTGAGGGTTTGTAGGTTGATTTGGATCTCCTAAAAATTTTAAAAAATAAAATCAAATACAACATAAAACTAACAAATTCAAAACAAAAAGAAAAAAATCCTTACCTCTCACACATCCTCATCATCGTGGTTGCATCCTTGTGAAGAAATAACAACCGTTTGTGAAGATTTTTGCATAATACCTCCTCCTAGAATGCGAGCATGAAAAATGGGGGTTTTGGTCACAGACACAACAAAAAACACAGTCAAAATGAATAATGAATGAGTTTCACTTTTTTTTCTTTTAAAATCTCATAACGTGATGCATTGTAACACACTCATGTTATTGGCTCATTGTGGTCGAGCCTTAGGCTCAACACACCAAGCGATAATGTGCTCGTATTATGACTTTTCATAACTTTTTTTTGAAAGTGGCCACAAATTGGCTACCCATCTCCATGCACCTGCTCATCCATAAAATATCATTTCTTGAGAGAAAAAGTGTTGGAAAATGAAGTCAAATTGGAGTATGTGACAACAAAGGAACAAATTACAAATACATTTACTAAGGCTCTTTCGAAGGATACTTTTGAGAATATTAGGGAGAGGTTAGGGGTCATTGACCCTCCGAAGTAGGTGCACATGAAGGTGCATCAGTCTAGTGAATTAACATATTCTTCATTTATCTGGACTGATGAATGGGTCTACACCGTACGGGGAGTAGAAAAGGTTTTCATTGTTGCAGTATGAGTTGAATGGGTGCACTCCTAAGGGGGAGTGATTAGAGTCTTTGATCTTTTCCATTGATGTCAAAGGGGGATAGAAAGTCATTTGAAAATTGGTTGTAGAGGAAGAGAAGGTGTTCTATTGGAATATTGTGAAGGATTTTGTATTTGATGGTTTTTCACATCATGCATTGCCATCAATGACAAAGGGGGAGATTGTTTTAAGTATGAGCAATTTGGGTGGTGTTGTCATTAATGTTGTCATTGATGTCAACACATTTTAGTATGTTGTAGATTGTACATGTAGAGTTGAGATGTTGCTGAGATGTTGTGAGTACATGGATCTACCTTCATGATGCTATAGATGTGCTGAATTGATGAGTTTCCAAGTGCTTTTGATAAAAATAATAAAGAAGAAAAGTCATAGTTATGAATGTGTTTAGAGTGTGCTCTGGTATGTGCTCCACATTTCTCTTGTGTTGATCCTATGCTTTGTGGATTTGAAGGTTTTATAATGGTGATCTATTGGTGATATCTCTTGAGTTCATGCTTCTAATGTGATGGTATGCGAAAGTTATGTTGACCGGTGTGTGAACTATTATGGCAGAGTTGGTCTTCTATGGACTAGGAGAAATGTTTCTGCTTCACAGTCCTCTACTGTTCTACTTCAGATCTTGTGGATCTAGCATATGTCTTATAATGGTGTTCTATTGGTTCTGGAAAAGATGCATGTGGTTTGGTGATTCAGAAGTCTAGTTTCAGAGTTGTTGTATGTGTTTGCATAGTCTAGATGGACTAATGGAAGAAGTTCGGGGTTTGAAGATTGTTGCATTTGCTGCAGATGTATCTAAAGGAATTTGAGATGTGTTATTGTGCATAATGAAGTGTGTTGTGTCATCTATGTGTCATCTTCTTGTTGGAAAGCATGTAGATCAATGTTCATTTGTGTTTTCATTATGTTTGGCCGACCCGGTGTTTACACTTCATTCAAAGAATTAAATTTAATTAAGGAAGCATGTGGTTGATCTGAGACATTATCTTTTGGTCTTGGATAATTTTTTTATTGGTCCATTCTCATTCCTTTCCATTGTGGGAATGTTGAGTTGCTGACCTAATTTGAATTTATGAAATGACGTTTATGTGGCTGACCTTGTTGAAAGTTTCTAAGGTTGAAGATGGTATAAATGTAAGTCGGATTATGAAGATTTGAAGCATAATGAAAAGTGACAAAGTAATCCACAAATCAAAAGAGAATTGAAGTGTGTGAAAGTGAGTTGAGGCAAAAATTATTCATTATGTTAGATTCCTGAAGGAAGTGAGCTGACGGTTTCTGTAATCCTTTAATCAAGGCTATGAATGTGTGTTAATTGATGTGGTCGATCTTTTGTTCTCTTTGTATCAGTAGGTAGTGAGCCTCCTTGTTGGGCAGTGAGTCCTTTTCATAGGTAGTGAGCTTTTGTATTTGTACAGTGAGTCCTCTTCTAAGAAGTGAGCCCTTGGTAGTGAGCCTATGTATTTGGTTTTATAATCTCTTTATATTGTGAGTTAATCCTCACTGTGGTTTTTCCCTCATTGGGTTTTCCACGTAACAATTTGTTGTTCATTGTGTTTATTTTACTTTATGTTATTTGTGTTTCATGTTCATAACTAATAACAAAATAATGTGGTTGTGGAATTGATAAGTGTTGAAGTTTTAAGTTTGAATTTTGTGACAACTGATTCACACCCCCCTCTCAGTTGTCCTATGCATTTTAACAATTTTAAATATTTATAAATATCACTCAAGAATTTCTTAAAAATGGAATTCATTAAACATTTACAAATCTAATTTAACTTTCCTTTATATGTAGGTTGCAACATGGATTTAATAGAACTATTACATGGACTAAGTTGGAAATTCACTTGATAGATGATGAAAGCTATCAAGTTTAGTAATTTGAGACTACTCTTATTGATTTATTCTATCAAAGTCTAGAGACTTAGTAGTACTTTATATATTTAATGATGACAACAATGGATAGTACAATCACTATTTACTATATCTAGTAATCATTTATTGTGCACTCCCAATTTTCCCCTATGATGGTTTATGTTTATATGTGCTTGTTGAGATCTCTTTTATTTTTGTTATATTTCTTGTAAGTTTGAACTATAGTTCATACATTTAGTAATATGCAGGTC
The DNA here is from genome assembly GCA_007258455.2 of Sequoia sempervirens. Lineage (NCBI taxonomy): Eukaryota > Viridiplantae > Streptophyta > Pinopsida > Cupressales > Cupressaceae > Sequoia > Sequoia sempervirens. The sequence continues at coordinate 6,552 of VDFB02096207.1, read as the reverse complement.
TTTTACAACATACTTTTAATTTCTTCATTGAGATATCTTTTGCTTTTTTATATTTTTTCAAAGTTTGAACTATAATTCATACATTCAATAATATGTATGTTTTTTAAAACATAAATTTACAAATATTGCAATTTTTTAATTTTCATGGGGGGCGGGTGCATGAAGTTGGGTACCAATTTTCTAGCCACTTATGAATTTTTTTAAAAATGCTCACGTTTATAATGTACACATTATTTCCACATAAAAAAGAAAAGTGAAATTATTTTGGAATACCAACCCAAAGGGTTTAGAGGCATTCCCAACAAGGCCAGAGACGTGTTTTTGCAAATTCTACAATTTTTCGCATAATCGGGTCCGTGCTCACCATCAAGATTGTATCTAGTTCAATATCGAAAAAATTGAAAACATGGGTAATGTTAGGTTCTCTCTTAGCTATCCAACGATGTAATTTTTTCACTTTTTGACAATGTTAAGCCTTTCATCCATAATTTCTTTTGTTTGTATGTCTATTTTTTTCCAAAAAGCAGTGTTTAGTATTGTTTTTGTTATAAATTAACCGTTCATCAAAATTTCAAATAAATTACATTTCTTTAGAAACTAGACTTCCATCTCAAAAATTAAAAAAGAAAAAGAAAAAAAAAAATCAATTATCTTCAAAAATTTGTAGGGAGCAGGACCAAAATTCCCGCTTCTTCAGAAGTGCCCACTCTAGAAAATTAGTAAAAATCAAATATTCATTAAAAAATTATCAAAAAATTATGCACCAACTAGATGCTATTAGCTAACTTTTCAACATACATTTTAAAATACTACAAAAAGTTCACCATGCTCGTAAAATGTACAAGAGTTGCTATGTTATGTTTTTCCACAAAAATAACACTAATTTATGTACATCCTCTTGAAACCCTCTAATCTCAAATCCACATTTTCAAAATAAATAGTATTTTAGAAAGTAGACTCGAAGCACTTCAATCCTTGTTTTTGTTCTATCTCAAAATTTTGAGTGTAACTATCCTCAATTTCATGTCCAAGGTTAGCATTTCTTGATTTCAGAAAAAAAAAAAGTGGCCACTTAAGCCCCCTTTTTGGGAACCATCTTGGTGCACTTACCCTGGGTTCATAAGTTGTTTCTTTTTATTACATCTAAAAATAGAACCATCTAATAGATATTTAAATTCTCTATAACATTTTCTATCAATTAAGGAATCACTACATATCCACATTTTCTTTCTATAACCTTCCACATGTCTTTGGAATACCCATTGCACACAAATGTGTGATTGCTAGTCGACACTCTCCCACAACCCCCTATCTTCCTTCAACTACGTCTTGCTCTTCTCCCTTTGTGGTGCCCATTTTCATATTTTGATATTGGTTTTTAATATAAAATTTTCCACAATTATAGTGCCCCTTCAATTTATTTGGATATGAAAAGTCGTGGACTTTGACTTTCTTTGCTCCTAAATACCACTTGTAATTTACCTTCCATCTGGTGTAATATTCACAACCTTTTATTCTTCATATTTTAAAATACATGCAACATTTTAAACTATCTTTACTTTTTTTGAGAAAATGTGTCTCAACCTTGCAATTATATAAGGTACTTTTGATACACAAGGTATTGTTCAGCCGACAACAATGGGGGGTGTGGGGGGATTCCCCAAAAGGAAAATTTTATTTATATTTTATTATTGTAAATTTGGATTGTTCATCATTATGTCTCATATCTGATGACCAATATTTAATTAGTTTGAATTTCCCTAGAAGGAAACCCTATTTTATGAGGGTGTTGTATTACATATGTGTATTGCAATGTATTCTGAGAGTCTGATAGCAGTTGTGTTGCCTCTGAATCTCTCACTGGTGATACTCTTGTGAGAAGCTTTCTCTGCAAATATATTGTAATCTTTGTGATTTTTGAATAATATATTGGGTGGCTTTTGGAGTGTGGGGTCTAATTAGATTGTGCTTGGTAGACTCTATTCTAATCAATGTCCATGAAGAGACCTCTACACAAAAGCTATGGAAGAAGCTTGGTGAGATGTATCAAGCCAAATATTTAGTGAACAAGATTTTCTTTAGGAAGAAATTGTATTCCTTGAGAATGGAAGAGGGTGGATGAATTATAGAACACCTAGAAGCATTCAATATGCTAGTGGCTCAATTAGCATCAGTTGTTGTCAAAATGGATGAGGAAGAGAAATGTCAGATCTTGCTTTGTTCTTTGCCTTATTCATGGGATTCTCTTGTTATGGTTATTGGCTGTACTTCTATTATATTGAAGACTGAAGATGCGGTGATTTCTTTTCTTTTTGAATAGATGAGGAGGAAGGTATCCATCAGTGCCAAGGAAGCCCTAAATCTTCATGGAAGACAAGGAAAAAGGAAAGAAGAATGAGAAGCATGACAAATACAAGTCCAAGGAGAGATCTAAATCTCCTAGAAAGTCCAAAGTTATTTGTTGGAATTGTGGCAAGCTTGAACATGTTCGTAATGAATGTAAAGAAGAAAATAAGAAGAAAGAGAAGAAATTTGATTCTAATTCTAAGTCTGAGAAGGAAGATGGTGACACATTCATTGTAGCTTTGGCAACTCATGCAGGTAATGATGCATGGTTAATTGACTTAGGTATATCTTTCCATATGACCTTTAATAAATATTGGTTTTTTAAATATGAAGAATTTGATGGCTCAGGTAAGGTGTATTTGGGTGATGATTCTCATTTAGACATTGTTGGCTCTGGTAAAGTTAAAATCAAGTTTCTTGATGGTAGAATAAGAAGAATTAATGGTGTGTTGCATATCCCTGGATTAGCATGAAATCTATTAGCTTTAAGCAAACTAATAGATGTTAGTGTTTAGGAAGTATTTTCTAATGTAGGATGCAAGATGGTTAGAGGTGTTATGGTGATTGCTAGAGGTGTCAGATATGGAACATTTTATAAGCTTGATGCATGCACTATTGACTGTAATAGTACTTCACTGAAAATCAATTTTGTGGAAGAGGTGAGGGTTTCACCTTCAACAAATGGTCATGGATTTTGGCTACCCAAGGGTGCTCTTTCTTTTGAATCAAAGTTACCTATAGAGAAAAATATGTTATGGCACTAGAGACTTGGCCACATTGGAGAAAAGGGTTTAAGAACCTTGAAAAATAAAAACCTTGTTGAAGGTTTGTCTGATTTTAATCTCAAATTTGATTTCTATGAGCATTGTATTTATGGAAAACAAACCCACATTCAGTTTTACTCCAGTTCTCATAAATCTTGTCGTGTGTTGGATCTTATTCATTTTCATGTATTTGGTCCTGTAGATGTTCCTTCAATTGGTAAATCCACATATTATGTTTCATTTATTGATTATTATAGTAGAAGGACATGGGTATACTTTTTAAAGAGTAAATATGAAGTTTTTAGTTGATTTAAATAATTTAAAGCAATGGTTAGGTTGCAAATTGGAAAAAAAATTTGAGGACTGATAATGATGGTGATTTTTTCTCTCATGATTTTGATAGATTCTATAAATATCGTGGTATTCATAGACAAAAGAAAACTCAATATTCTCCACAGTAGAATGGAGTTGTAGAAAGAATGGAATGGACAATGACATGGAGAAGGATAGGAGTATGCTGAGTGGTGCTGGTCTAGAACAAAGGTTTTGGATTGAAGTTGTTGCCACTGCTTGTTACCTGATTAATAGGTCTCCTACATCAGCTCTTGTTAGTAAGACACTTATAGAGGCATGGTTGGGTTACAAGCCTTCATTAAGATATCTTAGAGTTTTTGGTTGTGAGGAATATGCACATGTTCCAAAGGAGAAGCAAACAAAGTTAGAAAACAAGGATATGAAATGTATCTTCATTAGATATAGTTATGGTGTGAAAGGATACAAGCTTTGGGATCCTATTATACAAAAGGTAATACATAGTAGAAGTGTTATTTTTAGAGAAAATAAGCCTTTTTCTATTACATTGCAGCTAGAACAAAGTAAATAGGAAGATGTGATTCAATTTCCTTCTACACCTAAGAAAGTTGAATCAAGGCCCATAGATAGACATGAAGTTGAGGAGAGCTCATCTAGCTTTGAATCTTCAGAAGAGGGGGAAGAACCTCCAAATAATTTTGTTCATAGGTCTACAAGGCATAAACCACCTGAAAGGTATTCACCTGATGATTGGAGATGTAATTTTGATTTGAGTACTAACATGGATGAACCTAGATTAGTAGAAGAGGCATTAGGTATGAATGATGCAGAATCATGGAAGATTGCTATGGATGAAGAAATGACAACTCTAAAAAAGAATAATACATAGGAGCTTGTATGATTTCCTAAAGGAAGAAAAATTGTTGGTTGCAAATGGGTATTCAAGAAAAAATATTGGTTCAAATGGAGGTATTGAAAAGTACAAAGCAAGGTTGGCTGCAAAAGGTTACTCTTAAGTTGAGGGTGTTGAATATGGTGAGATAATTTTTCCTATTGCAAAAATGGCATCCATTATATTTTTGTTTTCTATTGTTCCTGCTTATGATTTAGAGGTTGAAAAAATGGATGTGAAAACTACTTTCCTTCATGGTGACTTGGAGGAGGATATTTATATGATAGAGCCAAAGCACTATGTGGCTAAAGGTAAAAGTAAATTAGTTTGCAAATTGAAGAAATCTTTGTATGGCCTAAAAAAAAGTCCTAAGATGTGGTACAATAAATTTGATACATATTTGTAGAATTTGGGTTTTGAGCGTTCTAAATTAGATCATTATGTTTATTAGCCAATAGGCTATATGTGTGAACTTTGGTTAGAATTTTTTTCAGCTTTCTCGGTTTTTAACCATTTAGGTGTAAGGCTCTTAGTCAGAAAAAAGGTGGCAGATGTTATTTATTTTTTAATTAAAAGCGCTTAGCATGCTGATAGAGAAGGCCAACGAAATTAAACACTAGATGGCATCAACATTAATTGTTGTATGGTTTCCATGTAGTGGTGATGGTTGTAAGTAACACCTGCCATTTAAAACGTCAGAAAACAAAGCGAATGTCTGCACAATTTTCAATAAGGAATTGTTGGGTGTCATTCTATGGCTTTACCTTCTATCATACCTATGAGTGAGGGAAAGCTTCTATGAGGGTACAAGTGTGATTATCCATTGTGAAATTTTTGTGAAGGTGGTTGGAGGTTATTTTGTGTTTTTTGCATGGGGTGATGGTTGCAAAAGCAATACAAAAGTGTCGGCTGTGATAATTCTTTGCCCATTTTTTGTTGGCACTGGAGAAAGAAGGGAGCAGAGAGAAAGAAAGCAGGAAGAGGTGCATTTGAAGCAAGTGGAAAGAGGTGCGGGAAGAGGTGCATATTGAAAAAACCCTTTCTAGAGTATTTCTAAAACAATTTATGTTATTTTCCATAGGGCATTGTCAATTGTTGTTCTCTAGGTTAGGTTATATTGTTTCATTTATGGTTTTTGTGTAGTCACAATGGTTGGAAGGCAATTATTTTTTGTTTTTGCATTGGTTTGTTATTGTGAATTCTTGTGTTTTGTGGGCTTTCTCATCTAAGTCATTGTTGAAACCAATATTGTTTCATTTATGGTTCACATTTTCTGGTGAAGCTTTTGAATTGGTTTGTTACTGTGAGTTTTTGTAGTTTGCTGGTTTTTTCATCCGGGTCACTATTGAAACCAATATTGTTTCATTTATGTCTTTCATTTTGTGGTGATAGTTGTAACACAACAAATTAGTTATATTATACAATTTATGTTGCTTTTTTGTAAGGCATTGTTGATTGTTGTTGTCTAGCTTACACTATATTATTTTTATGGTTTTTCTTTTGTGGTGATGGTTGCAATGCAATGAAATAGTTAATGTTATAATGTTTATGTTATTTTCCACAACACAATGTTGATTGTTTTTTCTCTAGTTTAGGCTATATTGTTTCCTTTTTGATAAGGTGTTGTTGAAAAAAGACTATGTTGTTTGTTGAAACCAGTATTGTTTGATTTATGGTTTTCCTTTTGTGGTGATGGTTTTGCATGGGTTTGTTACCGTGATTTTTTGTGTTTTTCTGATTTTCCCATCTGGGTCACTGTTGATACCAAGATTGTTTCATTTATGGCTTCCATTTTGTGGTGATGGTTGCAATGAAATAAAATAGTTAATGTTATAGATTTTATGTTGCTTTCCATATGCCATTGTTGAGTGTTGTTCTCTAGCTTTGACTATATTGTTTTATATTTGATTCACAATACATTAGTAAATGTTATAGAGTTTATGTTGTTTTCCATAAGGAATTGTTGACTGTTGGTCTATATCTTTGGCTATACTATTTCCTTTCTGATAAGGTGTTGTTGAAAAAAAAAGAATTTGTTAGGTTGTTGTTGAAACCATTATTGTTTTATTTAAGGTATGAGTGTGTATGTCTGTATATGCATTTTCTACATGTATCTTTGAGGTCATGTGTTTATCTATGTAGATGCATAAAAATGTCCTCATAACCATTTTTATCCATTGCATTGTTTATTCCATCATCTTCATAATCATTTCTTTTCATATGGCCATTACATGTTTC
>VDFB02096206.1:0-10716 GCA_007258455.2 Sequoia sempervirens | reverse complement strand
GGTGTTACCTGCCATAGTTGTTGGTCTCTATTTTGATTATTCCATTTATGATTCAGTTAGCCATGACCATTGTGGTTTATGCCTTAAGATTTTTCATTGATTTCCATAGTCCAATTCATAATATATCGGTTATCCATTTGAATTCAATATGAATTTGAATATGTATATGTATGTATGTATATATATATATATGTATGTATCTATGTAATATATATATGTATAGATATACTTATATATTTATATCTCTATGTGCATTTAAATTATTTCATTCATATCTACCATGTATTCAAATAATGCATATATATCTATATATATGTATGTATATATATATATATATCTATGTGTGTGTGTTTGTTCGATTTACATACACATATAGAAATACATATATATATATATATATATATATATTGTATGTATGTATATATGTTTATATATTCTTTTATATACAAGTTACTTGTTTTGGAATGGGTCAAAGGTTCCATACACTACCATCTAATGTAAGGAACTTGGATTTTCGTTTTGAGCATGTATATATATATATATTTATACACTAAAAGAAATAATTTTATTTACAAATAATTGCTTTTGTTTCCTTCAAATAACAAAGTTTTGAATAGAAAATTTAATCTACAAACCATTCATTTTTAAACACCGAAATAGTTCAAGTCAGGAAATTGCGTTCTCTTATATATACAATTTAGTTCAAATTCAAATCATCATGTTGTTGTGGTGTGTGAATCGAGATTCCAATTGGCTTATCAAATACATTATATTGTGCCTATTGAATTTTTCCTAAAAGTATAGTGACTTCCAAAAAGAAAGTTATTGAAATCAAATTTCTTCAAAGGAATCTAATTCCCTCAATAATTGAGCTTTGAATGAGGCTTGCCTCTGATTTTTCTAATACTTTGACTTTCTCTGCTTTTTCCCTTGCTTTGGAATGAATCTTTCCCAAATTTTTCTATCCTTTTTCCCTTCCCCTTATTCATTTCCGGAAAATGAAATCAAAACACCTTTCTTTCTCTTTTCCATTTTATTGGTGTTTTCCACCATATCCCACTAGCACGTAAAATAAACTACTAAAAACTGCTTATAAATGACTACAGTTGGTCACGTGACCATTAGTAGTTTATTGCCAGTCATATATAATGTGACCAGATTGATGAATAAACCATTTTAGTCATTTATTGCTTGTTTTGATTGATTGAATTGGTAGTATATTTAGTCATTCATTGTTGTGATCTAGTCACTTATTTAGTCACTTTTTTCCACTGATATATTTAGTCGTTGATTTAGTCATTAATTGTTGTAATATGGTCACTTATTTAGTCATTTTTTATTCATTGATATATTTAATTGGTCACTTATTTAGTTTTTTAGTCATTTATTGCTGTAATCTAGTCACTAATAAGTTATTGATTTAGTCATTGATTACTATAATTTGCAGTATAATAATCATTTTATTTAGCAATTTTATTCACAAATATCTAGTCATATTTATACAATATTCATATATTTCTATCAATTGCAGTATATTTAGTCAATTTAATTATTAATTGGATGTCAATTAGTATTATATTTAGTCATTTCAATTGACCGATGTTTGAGGATTTAAGCACAAAACACAAAAATACACATCAATCATCAATTGCACACAATAAGACAACCATTGAGAAGGAAAAATCACTGAAATTTATTAATAAAAGAAAGGTGTTCTAGTTACAACTTACAAATAGAGTATTACAATTGTTATTTTCAATCACAAGACTGAAAATCTAAGTTACAATATTGTAGAGAAATGACTGCAAGAAAGAAAATTCTCCAAACGACTTCTGCAATGATGGAAATGCATGCTTGAAGCCCTTCAATGCGAGCACATGCCCCTTTCATCTCTCAAAACTTCTACAATGTGGGAAATATTCCTGGAGCAAGTTGTAATGTGTAGAATCCAAGGAGAGTGTTGATTGTGGTCTCATATATGAAGTTTCCTCTCTCCTTCATCGTAGTCACTAGCCAACCTAGCTAGCATATCTTATATGCAATGTTCCATCTAATATGAGCAACAGGGTGTTTCCTTTTCCGCCATGAATGAAGTTGTGCCTCAGTACAACCAACAAAATTAATATTAGTCTCAATTCAGAAAGAATAAAAGTGCATTGTCTATTTCCCAAATTTATAAATGAAAGTCCAAAACACACTAGAAAGATAAATGAATTAAAAAATTGTAGCCTCTTTTAAGAAATGCTCTTAAACAGAGGTTCAACATAAATTCTGAAATATGCATATTGAACCCTTGATTTTAGAACCTTGTTCAGAGTTTAAGAAAGGTGATATACTCATATTATAGAATTACATTTACATTATAGAATGAAGTATATCAACACTAACCAAACTGGAACAACATTATCAACAAAAATTTCCTAGAAACCAAGCCCAAGAATGCCACTAGACTTAATTAGACAGCAAAAATCTCAACCTTGGTTCATGTGTTTTCTGAGTAAATACCTACAACATGGAAGAATCTATTTATACATAAATTCCAAATTAAGTTGATGAGAAAGCATCTTTGATATCCAACTGGGAAGCCTTAACATCCAAAAATTACTAACCTAATGTTTCACAACAAGTTTCTTAACTGTGACATCATCTTTACTTAAGAAACCAAAAATTGATCCACTACCATATTGAATCTCATAGGATTCTCCTTCACAAACAAAAAATTGTATATATTAATTTTTTACCAACTTCCTTAATATCTCCGTGTAAGCAGACTAAACTAAGTGAGATTGAGGGTTTGAAGTAGAGTACCATCTTCTTGGTACGTGCTTGACTTTGATGACTTGTATCTTGAATGAAAATAGAAAGCTAACTTCACTATAAAATCATTTTTAATCATTGTTACAAAATTGACCACAAAATCCTCTTTAATTAAAAATAACTTTGTAGATATTATATTTAATTTCTAATAGAGCTAATCTCACTATCCAAAACCATCAATCTATTTATATATATAATTTCCAAAATTCAGAATTTGAATGTAAATGAAACTAACCATAATTGCCAAATATTTGACCCAAAATGTAGTGTACAAAATGAATTGTTTTACATAATGCCTCACAGAGATGCCATCTCATGGAATTAAATGATATGATTGTAGAATTTTCACTAAATGGATTTTGCAAGGAAGCTCTCAAAATCTTTGAATTAATGAAGTACTCTGGAACACTAACATTGTAAGCTTTGCTTGTGTTCTAGATGCATCTAGTCATGCAAGTTTAGTGGATGAGGACTACACATACTTCACACATTAGTAACCCTTATTGCATTACATATATATTTGATCATTAGGTGTGCATGGTTGACCTTCATGCCCGTGTTGGCTATCTTGAGGACACCCTAAACATTATTATTGAGATGCTAGTTAAACCTTTGGTTCCTGTGGATCATATATGAATATAGGTTGAGTATTATAACAACACTTCTTTCTTAGTTGGATCCTAAAAATGTTACAACTTATGTTCTTCTCTAAAACATCTGTGAATTAGGTAGGTGTGGTGAGGTTCAAATAGTAAGGAGATTAATGAAAGATAGAGGAATTAAAAAGATACCCACATCTAGTTGGATTGAAGGGCATAAATGGGTACATGCTTTTTGTGTAGGAGACAAATCACATCCAAAAACATGGGAGATCTATGCAAAATTGGAGAAATTGGATTGGTGAATGAAGGAAATAGGATATTTCTAGATTCAAGACTTCTACTCAATTTTGTGGAATAGAAGAAAAAAGAATCATTTATCTACCACCATAGTGAAAAGTTAGCAATTTATTTTGGTTTGTTAAACATGGCCCCTAGTACAACTATTAGAGTTGTTAAGATCCTTAAAGTATATTCTAATTTTCACATTGCATCTAAATTCATCTCCAATATTGTTGCAAGAGAAATTATTCTAAGAGATTGAACCATTTCCATAATTTTAAATAGGGACAATGTTCTTGTGGAGAATATTGGTGATTGCTAAATGAAACAATTTGAAAAATAGGCTTACACTACAATAATGTGTACTACATTAGATATCTAGTAATAACAAAGGGACATCCATCAAAGCATAACAATAGGGATTTATTTTTTCATATGTTGTAGTTACAAGTGCCCTGCTAGACATACATGAAAATTTGGAAGAAATATACACAAGGCAAGCAAACTGTTTCAAAAAAATGCCTTAAAGACATGTGATATTTCTTTTTACAGTTTAACCATGATAGCACACCATTTTGACATGATCCTTGTGGTGATGTAGGATGTTACCACTACACTGCGCCATTATTTCTTGGTCTTTGTGGTAATGCAGGATGTTACCACTACACTGCACCATTATTGCTCGACCTTCACAGTAATGTAGGATGTTACTGCTACACTGCACCGTGCCTTCTTGGCTCTTGCAGAGATGCAAGATAATTAGTTTGAGTTACCACCATACCACACATTTATTTCTCATCCTTTATGGTAATGCAAGATGTTACTGCTACACTACACCATGGCTTCTTGGTTCTTGCAGTGTGGTGGTATTATGAAACTTGTCACAATAGTCTTATGAAACTTGTCAATATTTATGGGCACCTTTTAAATTACATTTAGATCTATAAGGAAACTATCCTATAGGGATGATAGTATTGAGAAACATGGAAATGGTTCCACCAATAAATAGTTAACTAGAAACCATGAATTTTTTATGCATAATGGAGAATATACAGAGAGTCAAGTCAGTGAGCAAACATCCTTGGAGAATTTTCATCAAAAGTATGACAATATAAGAGTTCATAGTAAAACATAATATACCCTCAAAGAACTAATAGTCATAATAGACCTAGTGATAGCTTTCAAAGTCATAAGAATAAATTCATAAGAGAATATATGCAAGAGCATGAAAAGACACTAAGATGGAAGGGCAGTTGCTAGAGTTGACGAATTAGACCTATAGTGAGAAGGTAGGGAGAAAACAGTAATTTACAGGCAAGAGCATCATGGTAGTTTCTCACGTGACTATATTTGGGCAAGGAGAGAACTTAGTGACAACATAACCATCAAAACAATAAGGAAACTCAAAACCCTACAAAACCCTAGGTCCTTTTTCATCACCTTGTAGAGATCTCAAACATGCATGAAAATATTTCACAAAGACTTAAATCATCTCTATTTTTGAGGATCACAAAAAGTAAATAAAAATTATATTTACAAGTGATGAAAATAAGTATGGGTCATCACCTCATTTAGACTTGGATGTGCATCTTTCTTTGTTGTTTCCATAGAAACCAAAATAGGCCTAACAAATTCTAGAAGAAATAACCATGTAAACATGCAAATGGAAAAACTAAATTAGTAGTAATTTACTAATTTTCATTCAACTTCTTTGTAATAATGTTAAGACCCTAATTATATTGTAATTTAAATATTTATAATATGATGTTTAGCTATTCAAATAGCTTAAATAATTTTGAGTTATAAAAATGATAAATAGACTTTAGCAATTCAAAAAAAAAATCCACTTCTAAAATTTTGAATATCTTTACTATATCTATTTGTCGTTGGTAGAGAGTTGCAAACTATGAATTGTCCTCTATCCTATAGGATTGAGAAAGGAAGAACACTATCAAACAATGATTGAATCATAAAAAACCATCCAAAAAAATGAAAGCTACTGTCAAATGGTGACAAAGATCTATCCTCTAAGTCATTTGCACATGGTGATTGAGAACACAATGAGTAAGAAGTAAAAGAGCACTAGATCATAGCACTGCAAAATGGTCATGAGTTATGCAATGAGCTTCACTATTCTTTTGATCACAAAAGAGATCGATATAATAACCAACACACTAATGTGCATAAAGAATGTTCATGGAGTAAAAACTTAATTACAAAGAAATTACCACAACAAAGTTTGAGGTGAATTGCAAATGCTATTTTATATTGATATGGATATGTTCTAGCCTGTAGTTAATTGTTGTAGCATAATAGATAGGATAAATAGTTGTTCATATACCATTGTTTCAAATTCAAAATTTCTATACCTTATTCTAGGAGAAAATCACAAGGGGATTCTATACAAAGACACCATTATTTCAAATTCAAAATTGTTGTCTCTCTCACAATTGTTTGCTTCATTTATTTGATCTAAGATAGCCTGCTGTGTAGAAGATGGTCTTAAAATCATAGTAAAATCCTTTGTTCAAGGATGACTGTTCAAAATATTTTCCATCATAATAGTGAACAAAAGAATTAGTCATTAACCTCAACTTTGCAAGAGTTTCATCAAATTCAACTTTTCCACTCTCTTTTCCATTTTAAATTTTATTCCCAATTTCATCCGTGAAGAACTTTCTCAGGTGTAGATCCTGTTGTTAGCCATAACTTTACCAGGTGTTGAGGATAGCTTCATTTTTTTACCCAAGTAGCAATTGAAAAAAACTTGAAGCTATCCTCGACACCTAATAAAGTTATGGCTAACAACAAGATCTATAGGCTAAGGAAGTTCTTCAAATGAAATTTGGGATAAAATTCAAAATGGAAAAGGGAGAGGAATAGTATAATTTGATGAAACTCTTGCAAAGTTCAGGTTAATGATTGATGATTTTGTTCATTGTTATGATGGGAAACATTCTAAACATTCATCCTAGAATAAAGGATTTTATTGTGATTTTGAGAGCATCTTCTATACAATAGGTTGTCTTAGATCCAATAAATGAAGCAAACAATTGTGAAAGATCTAGAAATTTTGAATTTGAAACAATGGTGTCTTATGTATAGACTCTCCTTATGATTTTCTCCTAGAATAAGGTATAGAAATTTTGAATTTGAAACAATGGTATATGAACAACTATTTAGCCTATATATTATGCTACAACAATTAACTATAGGCTAGAACATATTCATATCAGCATAAAATACTAAGTGCAATTCATCTCAAACTCTGTTGTACCTGAGTATGGTAGTACCTAAGCTTCTGGTGTTTCTAGATGAAACCTATAGTGGAAAAGTGTAGTCTCCATCTAAAGGAACCATATTCAGAGCTCTTCCCTAAAATGAGGGTTGAAAACATTAGAAGAAAAGAAATACCATAATTCTAAAGTAACAATTTGTATCAAGCCAAATGTTAGAAAGTATAATTAAAAGGAAAAATACTTATAATTGGACCTCAAATTGGACTGAGCAGATTTATGATTTTATCTTTAGAATGTAGGAACTTTATCTATTAGAAATTCACAACCTCAAATTGGATCTCAAATTGGACTGATAAAATTTATGATTTTATCTTTAAAATGTAGGAACTTCCCCTGTCAAAGCTTCACTACATCAAATTAGATTTGAAATTGATCTAGTAGATTTATGATTTTATCTTTACAATGTAAAAATTTCTCTATCGATATTAAAGATATTAGGTTGGATCTCCAATTGACTCAGTAGATTTGTGATTTTATCTTTAGAATAAAGGAACTTCCTCTCATGGATATTTAGAAATTCCTACAGTTAGTTTTTCTTCTACCAAAAACACCTGGAAGTGTTTCACACCGGCTCAAGGTACAATTTAACCTGGTTATGACACCGATAGCAATCCAATTTTTCCTGAACAGTCCATACCCAAATGTTGCATCACAATATATTCTTCTTGCACATAAAAATGCCACATATTAACCCCTTCTAAATAAAACTCAAAATCATCATAAAACCATAATTAATAAACCATTCCAGCTTTAGAAAGAATCCGATGTCATTTACTATCAAACCAAAAGCTATATAAATCACAAAAAATCCATGAAGTAATCCATCCAAAGATAAATAATAAAATGTAAGGATTTGACAAATATAATTCCAAAGGGTTATGCAAGTTGTAACAAAGTAATGGAATCCACCCATAAGAGAAACAATCGAGGAGTAAATTCTTATGGACCTAATTATGTGGGATTCATAGCCCCATTATCAAGTGTGGGTACAATTGTGCTATAACCAATAGGATGCACTCATATGTGACCCAAGTTTACCGTATTATGCTGTTATAGAAATGGAGGCATTCATATGAGCATAGTTCATGTACAACTAATGTCATCACAATTAGGTGTCAATCATCATTGGGTGCATTTAGTTTGTCTCAAGTTTAATATGTTATAATGTAATGATAGCATGATCCAAGAGTGATTACCTCTTGTTGCAATAAAGAGCCTATAACTCTGATTGATATGTAGATTGGTTGTGTTATATAAATTATTTAGTGCATTGAAGCAAAACCCATGTTTAATAGGCTATTCTAGAGAGTGATCAATATTTTCTAAACCTTATGAATGTTACTTAAAAGTGTACAACTTAAACTAAAAACAAATTTTGTTACATACTTGAATGCAATCTTAGGTTATCACAAACTATAAGAATGTGGTATGCTAATAACCATTATGGAAAGTATTAAAGCAAGACCCATGCTATATAGGATACATTTCCCTGATTAGGTTTACATACCTTAATGATCAAAAAGAAATTTCCCACACACTCTAGGATACAATCCAAGATCACACCACAACACTGTCAAGACAACTAATTTTCTGACCCAAGATTTAAGGTTTTTTTTAATACCATCAAAAGCATTAGTAAGAGCATGACTAGGGTAAAAATCCTAGGCCTTTGTAGAAACATAAACAATAACTCTAGCGAATTATTGAGGTTGCAATACCAGAAATATTGAGACATTGTAGCAAATAACAAAATCGTGCAATCCAAATATTGTAGCCAATAACAAGCACACTATGTAGCTCACTGACATTTGTAAATGCAATCTATGGTAGGAAGAATGGCAGTCACTTGAGTTGTGACATTCAAAAAGAGGTTGAGCAGTGATAAGATAATAAATATCAAACCTTGCATAGTAAAGTGGAGATTTTAACAGTGAGTTTCCTTACCCCCTTGCTGACCTTAAGGGTTTTTCAAATGCTTTTAGCAGTTTTGGACAAGGAAAATGCAATTAGGGAATGACTATCCAAATGAAGTAACAGTGATAATCTTAGGTTCAATGTTTCTTCTTAGCCATTGTATAATGGAGGTAGTGGATAACATGTTTAAGTAGTGGTTTAAGACTCATCAAAGATGGAAAAATAGTGAATAATACCTTATGGACTATGAAGTAGTGACAATAAGGTTGAAGGATCTTAAGACCCACAATACCATGAAACAATGAGTCCCTATAGTAAGTAGGAAGTCTATAGCGCATAGTTTGATTTTATAGAAGGATGCTCATGAAAGGATTCTTCAAGTGACAGCGAGTGAGTTTTTTGAGATTGCAGCTAAGGGTGCAATATCCAATCTTAAAGGAAGTTAGCAAAGTAGTAAATGTGCAAGAAAATAAAATCATACACAACAAACAATTCACAATGTTATCTTACATAATTCCTTGATTTTGAAGAAAAAAATCTCATTGTATCTTGATGAAAGAAGTGACCAAACTGGTCAATCACTGGAAACCATGATTTTAAAACATGTTATTTTTCTTATGGAGACAACATTTTAAGCTAGGCAATGAGTGGTGGTTTGGAACAATGGTAGGAATGAAAGACTTGCTTTATATGCATAATATGTAGTATAGCTTAAGACAATGTTCTTAGAAGAGATTGAAGGTGGATTATGGAACTCAAGGGTTACCATGATAGGGATTAAAGCAAACACTGAGATCTATTTAAAATCCACAGTCATGAAGATATTAAAGATGTCACATGCAAAACCCTAGCAACTGGAGTAATGAATATAGTGAAAAAGAGGATAGTGTGTTGGGGAAGATTTAGGATATCTCCACATTATCTAATTACAAGAAAATAAATCATTTTTTTTTAAATTAAAAGAAATAATTCTAAGCCCTATATAGGATGCATTGTTACTTCAAAAGCATCTAAAGGAATTTGAGATTATGCAAATATATGCCAATTAAATACCTGTATTGCAAATAGTATAGGGAACAAAGTAACCTTTGTAGAGCAGAGCAGGAATGAGATAAGCAACAATGAATCCTATTCCTTCTATCATGCACATCTCCTTACCGTTCTCTGTCATTCTTTATTGAAACACTTCTCCATTATGGTGGGCTATGCCTAAAAATAATGTTTCGACGAAGGTTTTAGAGTATGTTTATTAAAATGAAAACTCCATTATGGTGGGCTACGCTTGAAAATAAGATTTTGACAAAAGTTTTGGGGCATGTTTATTAAAGTTTTAGAGCATTTTGGCAAGCTATATTCTTGATTCCTTAAATGATTTATTCAAATGAATTGTGACTAAATAAATGACTAACTATTTAGTCAATGACCAAATTAGTCATTTATTTACTCATTTATAGTTGAGTTGCAAAAAATGAGTAGAATTTAATCATTTTTAGTTGTTGTGACTAAAAGTTTTAGTCACCTAGTCATTTATTTGCCAAATTCTACTAGTGGCAGTCAACCTCTGTTTTGAGTGTTGCCTTTATGATTTGGTAGGAAACATCCATCCTGGTTTTTTCCTTAAGATTTTTCATTGATTTACACATTCTGATTCATAATATTAGCTATCTATTTGAATTCAATATGAATTTTAATATGTATATATACTTATATATTTGTATCACTATATGCATTTAAATGATTTAGTTCACATCTACCATGTATTCAAATAATGTATATATACATACATATATATTTAAGTATATATA
>VDFB02096204.1:0-44940 GCA_007258455.2 Sequoia sempervirens | reverse complement strand
GTATTCAGCTGACTATTATAATCAAAAGAATTTGTAGAGTTTAGATCCCTTATCACTTGTTTGCTGTATGCTCTCACCTCACCTTCTTGGGAATGTAGTTATCAGAAAATGACAAGTTCTTGACTCAAGCATAGACAAGAATCTCAAAAATAGTGTAGGGTTCCTTGAAATACTGAAAAGGGACATTTCACCATCTCCCCTTCACCACCTGCCACTCTTTTCTCTCTCTGCTTTCTGCCTCCCACCATTCATCTCCTTCACCTTGTTCTTTCCCACCATGCTGCCCTTCCCTCTCTCTCCCAAGAAAAGGAAATGATATCTAATAAAGTGGGCAATGGCAACATGAAAGATATCAACATAATCCAGAAAGGCATGCTCATAGATTTACCATGTAATATTCACTCCTTTAAACAAAAATCATACAGACAACACATGTAGGGTTATTCCTAACATTTACTTAACTCTGTTACTAAAAATCAGCACCATAGAAATTGGCTGATATCATAGAGTGAATAAACTAGACTGAAATAGGTTAGATAGGATAGCAGTGTGAATTACAAATATTGTGTTTTGATTCGAGTAACAGTCTTTCACTTTCCTCAAGTAGTTGAGGTACTATTCTATATGGACATCGACTCTTCAGTTCAGAAATACTGAGACCTTGGATGCAAGAACACTTCTGTGAGGTAACAGCTAGTCGTGCTTCCATAAGGTCAATAATTATATGTTCTCAGTTATATTTTGGACTGAATTGAGAATATACTTCTTGTAATTTATCGTGTGGAGCTAAAACATTTATTTTTGGAAAGCATTTAAGCTATAAATTAGTCTATTGAAAAACACTGACCATTTTAATAGTATTATTTCTGCTAATGCTACTATCTATTTATAATCACTATTTTGAACAATTTTTATCACTTTAACAAGGTATTCTTGACAACTGGTTTCTATTTCATCAAATTTTGTAACCAATGATGTTAGCAACAAGAGATAAATGAAACAATGATTACCTTTCTTAAACTTCTCATATCAAAAAATGAGGAGTTGCCTTGCTGAGAACTTTCCCAGTCTCTGGCACTACTTGATTCTATCATGTTCAAGGCCTTTTGCACAACAGCATTCCATGACTTTTCATCTGGAGTATTGCCCTTGTTTATCACCGTTAAATGATGCATGTTTGGAGATATTCTGATTTGAGAAGATACCTAAAATAGTTGTGGCAATAACATCAATATATTGATTTCAGATTATGCATGTTAAGTTTGAGAATTCAGGAGGTTCATAACTACTCTCTCAAATTTGAAACTACTGTTGTTAGGTCAGTTATAGAAGGAATGAAGCCGAAAGTGATACTATCCAAAACAAAATCCTTTAATGCTAAGCATAAACTCCTTGTTGCATACAAAAATAACGTCAGTTCAGATGCATCTATAGCTTTACTGAAAGGGCCAACAAAAGGAATGATATATAAAAGCAATATCTGTAAAACTTAAATATACAGCTCCCCATCCAAATACCTGACACAATGTTAATTCAAGGGCATTTATTGCTTTGTTGAAGGTCGACAAGAGAGAATGATCCCATGCAATAGTTGCTGCTAGAATCGAACTTCCTTCACACTCATCCAGTTCCATCTGTTTACAAAATAGAGTAGTGAAATATTAAGCATCTCCAAAAGGACACTGAAAATGAACCTCAAACAGCAGAAAAAGCACTAATGAATTCTATATAGTAATATACAAAATAATATAGTTCAGAAAGGCCTTTGCAGTGGTAGAATATTGCATTTTTACCTGTGGAATAACAAAGTAGAAAGAACCAAAACCTTCCCACTCCTTTGATGGCTTTGTTACAGAGTCAAAGCGAATCACCCCATATGCCCTTATCAGAGGTGAGTCATCTGAAAGAAACCTTCATAAACAAAATGCAGATTGCATTAGCTGTTGTGTTTTGCCTGACTCACAAGATCAAATAAATACTATATAAACAGCATGGAAATGCTAATGAAAGCATGATTCAGATGTTGACAATTTTATTATTATTTCTGTGAAATGTAACAAACATTTAAACAGTGGATTAAATGTAAATCAGCCTCCTTTCGGCTTGGTTCCCAAGGGGAGATGCTGCATGAAATAAACCAATTCGTTCATTCTAAAAAGATGAGAGAACAATAGTGCATTGTACATTCCAAGCTGTTTTCATTACAGATACACAACATGACTAAATAAACCACATTACCCCTGCACCAGGTCAATTAGTCTCTGTCCCACCAACCTTACCCCACCACATCCAAACCCAACCCACCTTTACTGTTCAGAGGAATTTCTATGTATATCAAGTCTAAGTAATTTTTTCACAGCAATAAGACAACTTAAGCATACACGGTGCTACCTTTAAATATGAATCATCTTAAGAGTCAAATTTTGGCACCCTTTATATTTCCAGAGTCAGCTCCCCAAAACCTCCATTAATTGTATAAGACAAGAAAATCATTGGAGAAGTGGAACTCACATGCATCCATATACTTGTTCCTTTGGACCCTTTTCCCTCCCTCTCATCTCAATTTGAACAATTTTATAAATTCTTGTTTCATGTTGGAGGATCAGAATTATTCTTGTTCCACATGGAGGATGTAATGTCCCTGTTTTCCATCCCGCCGTCATAAGAGCTAAATTAATTAATTAATTTAATTATTGGATATTGCTTGGCAAAAGTTTATTAGAGTAATATTAAATAATTAAATTCAAGTATATTTACAAAGGGGCAGAGAGATTATAGAGTATTATAATCACTTTATAAGATGGTGTTTTGGCAGGAAAACCCTAAAATGGATTATAAAAGGGATTTGTGAACTCATTTGTGATTATGCGAGGAATTATTATTTGTTTGGTTTGAGAGCTCAGCTTTCCGGAACGGGAGGACGGAATCCCTCAAGTTCAGATAACAAGATTTGGACAAAAACCCAAATCTTCCTAGGGGCGGATTCGATTCAGAGTTCGCAATTGAGCATCAAAGTTTGTTTGTGGAATTTTGTGTCTTCTTCAAAGACAAAATTCCGAATATCCAGGTCTTTATTATTTAATGAATTTTGGAGGTGCCTGTTTGCCTAATAATTCATATCAATCTCAAAATTATACCCTCACTCGATTGAAGGTACTATTTATCCTATTCAAGCTTAATATTTAGCATAGATTTATATATTTTGTCGCCGTACAAAGTGTGAAGATGATCAATTCATGTATAAGGGTAACGGCTTACCTATGGGAGCCGTGTAAAGGAGAAAATAAGGAAGAATGGTTCAAATTAATGAGTCACAGTTTTTATTGTACTCGCCCTCTTCCTTTATCCACCTGCAGTCCATAATAAAGAGCTGCAAATCATACAACAGCAAGGTAAGGGTACGGTCCCGTGGAGGGGGGCTTCCTAAAAAATTTCAGTGGGTGCTGCTGAGAGTTTTTAGGAATATTTTAAAGCTGGTGGTCCCATGAATTCAGTTTTGCAATTCAGCTTAAAAGTTTGAGCTCCAAAATTTAAGGAAGAAACTGGAGTATTTTGATAAAAATTAATAAATAAATAAAAATTCTCTCATTTTTTCAGTTTTTTTAGGAATTTAAAATTTTAAGTGATAAACAAGTGGTAGAAAAAATTTCTAAAAAATTCCTAAGCTGTAGGGGCAATTTCTAGCCCCACCCCAATTTCACCAACTGAAAGATGCATTCCTATACTGTAGGGGCTCCTATTTTTCTGGAAAAGATTCCAATTAATCCCGTAGCACAAATTTGTTTTTTCCATGGGACCTCCTGCTTCATGAAAATAGAAGCCCAAGCCCCCCCATGGGACCGCTCAGTAATAGGTAGCTCTCGTGGCGAACACTATTAGGAGATTTTTGGAAAGTAGCACAATACTAAGAAATGATGTCAGATTGGCAACATATGAGTTTGTCTCTTTCTTGGAAGCTATCGAACTCATTTCAGATTAATATAAGCACTCCAAAGATTTCCGCCATTTAATGATACTGCCACTCATCTAAAGGAGCTGCTTGCTTGTGGGCCCGATAATACTATAGGGTGCAATTATTAAAGCAGCTAAACCATCAATTATCAAAGAGAAGACAGAGAAGAGGCCTACGTGGCAAGAAAAGACAAAAATGTGGGAGGAAAAGACAAACAAAAGGTCTGCAAATAAAGACAAAACTAAGTGCCACCAATAATAAAAGGATATACATGTTGAATCGGGTCAAAAGGATTGCATCAGGCCTCATAAGGTGACAGTCTCTGCTGCATTGTATATGACTGCAAACTGCTAGGAATCCTTCCAGGTCTGATAACTAAGCACAGTGTATGTGTAAGTAGTTATTACCAGTCAATGAATATGCTGCTTGAATCTCTGATATTTCCTTGCTGTTACATTTCTGAGCATTCAGTTAAAGAAAATCAGTCAAAACAACACTCAGAACTTATTTGTAAAAGGGGTTGTCTATCCTAACAGTTATTGTATCATTCTGGAAACTTTGATAATGCTGACATAGCTGGTTTGGGTAGAAAAGTTAATGTTGTTGCAAGTCTGAAGTTGCCTCTACTCATTTGTTATCATTCTCAGAATAATGTAAAAGGAACGGAGAGTTCAAATTTATTACCCAATCTGCATGTTCATTTCATTTGAATGTTATTGTTTATATGCAAGCAATGTATTGAAATTGATAAAATGAACATCTATCAAATTGACAAATATCAAAAAATATCATCTATCCGGAGAGGGTATTTTACAGAGGATCAGAATTTGAATAATGGCACGTCCGTCATTCTGGTGGACATTCACTTTACACCTGCCAGTTGTCAAAACATCTGAGTTTAGGTTTTCATAAGGAAAGCCAACTTTGAGAGGTAAATTGTCCTTGAGCAATTCCACCGAGGCATTTATTTTCCACTTGGAATACTCCAAATTGATTAACTGACAAAAATATAGGAAGAACTGGACTTCAAAGAGTGATTGTTCCTTAAAAATGTGCCACACAAATCTGAAATTCCATTCAACTGATCCGTATCAGATCTAAGAGAAAATATTATCTCCAAAGGAAACACTTCAGCAAATTTCAGGTGAAGAAACCACCCACAGAACTTGATTTTACAAAACTGCCGGTTCTATACAAGGGGCAGTTTCGAAACTGCCAGTTCTATATCATACCAAAAGCAAGTAAAAGACGCAGGAACCAGAGAACAAGCATCCCTCTACCACCAAAGTTTCACCTTTGTATAGAGAGGAGGCCAGATAGAGATTTATCCACATGAGGTTGAAGTTGATGCTGAAAAACTTCAACATTGGATTGTGCAAACAGACATATATTTCAGTATATATCACCTTGAAGAAGAGCTACAAATTTATTTCAAGATCAAAATTTGGTAGTCATGTTTTCACACAGTTTGAAAGTCGTGTTAACAGTTGATCCACTTGCTATGAGAAAATTAAAACCAATTAATAAATGGGCTAAATTCAGAACTTTGTTTAACAAGCAATTTTATCCTATCTGTTATGAAGAGGATAGATATATTGATTGGATTTGAGGCAAGCACAAGACTAAACTGTGCAGACCTACACAACTGAATTTCGCAAGAAAGCAGTCCAAATGGGAAGAGATTTGATGGATTGTGATGCACTTATGAAAAACATAGGTGACCTACATAGTCACATAAGAAGGTCAACTTTGATGCCTAAGCCAAAGTTCATCTCAAGACAATTACCTAGATATCAACAAGAAAAAGAGTTCATCTTTCTATTCAAATCAACAAAAAAACCGCAAGGTGGGTCAACTTTTAAGCACAAAGGAAAAGGTAAATGGAAAGGTGAGAATAATGTTACTTCTACATTTGGTGAGAAGGATATTAAAAATCATCATGGTCATTGTGATGTTGATCAACAATGAAGCATAAGAAAAAAGTGAACTAACTAAACTCTTTCATATAAAAATTCAGATTAAAAAGTCTTAATATTGATGCTCATTTTTATTCTCCTTCACAAGAAGTTGGTAGACAAGCTTGGGTTGGAGGTGCATAATAATCTTCATCCTTATTCTTTGGGTTGGGTGAAGCAAGGAGTTGAGATGAAGGTAATTAAGCAATGTAAAGTGAAGTTTGTTATTAATAAGCAATTCATTGACGAAGTCATAGTAGATGTTGTGCCTCTTGGTGTTTGTGGTGTAGCCTTTAGCAGCCTCTATATGCAAATTTGAAAGATGCTATCCTCTGAAGAAAAACTAACTAATCAATTGGTGGAGGAGGGTAAACGCTATATCATTAAATCCTATGAAGGTAAATCAAAACTCTCTTTGATTAGCACTACTTATTGATAATGCTAGTGAGAAGTTTGTTTTATTTTTTTCGAGAAATAAGCAAGATAGTGAAGCTCTTCAATGCAATACTTCTCCTAATATGTCTACTAATAAAAGTCCATGTTAAAATGGAAGAGATGTTGCACCAATTCAAGGAATTTTTTCAAGAATATGCCTCTTAAAAGGGCAATTGAGCATGAGATTCATTTACCACCAGATATTACTCTCACCAACATTAAGCTTTATTGGAAAAAATTGATGGAGGCCAATGAGGGAAAGAAACAATTGTAACTTTTGATAGACCAATGTGATTTCAATCCTACTTCTTCATGTGATTTTCCAATTATTATTGTACCCAAGAAAGTAAGTTTGTGGAGGATGTCTAATAATTTTTCTGCATTGAATAAGATTACTGTTGAGAATGAGTATCATTTTCCATGGATTGATGATCCATTAAACCTGTTGTACCCAAACCAATTTCTTTGCTTCATCAAGGCATTTTGCATAAAATAGTCTAAACCTTGCTAAATGAGGTAAAATACAATTTTTGGGCAATATCAAGCATGGGGTTTTATCAGTTTTTTGTCAGTCAAAGGCAGTATCCATTGATCAGAACCTGAATCAGAGACTCAGAGCGAAGCATTCATGGTGGAGGAGCATGACGACACTAATACTTTTGTATGGTCATTTCAGTGGCTATAATGATGATTTCAATGGTCTATTTTTGAAGATTTCTCAAGGAAAAGCAAAATTGCGCCCCTGTAGCCTAGGGGCACCCTTCTTTTTTAAGGCCTAAATTTTGTGATAAATGCTCATGAATACAGTCAATCTCTTCAGAATTAGTCTGCCTATCCGATGAGCTATCCTGCGAGGCTATCCGAGACTCGTAACTCCAGTAATTGGCGACAAAAGTTGAAGATTCCAAAGTTGTAGTTTGCAGAAGCTTGCCTTTTTCCAACTTTTGCGCCCCTGTAGCTCAAGGGCGCACCTCTTTAAGGGGGTTTAGATCTTGTTATTCCTGATGGGTGATGCAGTCAATCTCTTCACGACTAGTCTTCCTGTCCGACGAGCTATCGAATGTAGTCATCCGAGTCCCAGAGCTCCGGCAGTCAGCATCAGAAGATGAGATTATGAGGAGACTTCACATCACAGAGCTTCTTCAAATGGTTAAATGCGCCCCTGTAGCTCAGGGGCGCCCTTCAAAATGACCCTTAAGATGGCAGAGTTTGTAGACAAGGTCTTCCTGTCATCTGTGCTACTCTAGTTCGCCTTCGCGATGCACCAACTTGCCTGTTAATCCGACATTCTAAAAGATCGTGGCAAAGATTCTACCAGGCACGTAATTGAGCGGGCGGAGGAAAATGTAAATTTCATTGTATTTCTGTAGGCCAGGGCGCCTAGACTTCAAGCCTGTCAGATGAGGTTATTGACATTCGAAGTCTTCATGAGACTTGAGCGTAATTACTCCAGCTATCCAACGAGCCCAACTGTCAGCCTTCGGGATTTGGCAAACGCCTGTACGTGCAAGGTCTTTGGCGAAATATTGAAAAACGAAGATAGCTCAAAAAATGGCCAAGTCTGGCCGTCTATTCCATTTTGGGAAAGGCGCCTTTCTATTTGAGGTCTTAGAAGCAGTTTTCTAGCTTCGTCGCCTCTAGAGACATCTCTCGTAGGTCCTTCTGGCTACGCGTTGAAACAAATAGTGCTCGAATCAGGTCATCCCAGCTCCTGATATCAGAGGTCAAAGTAGGGCATTTGGTTGAGAGTTGTTCTTTTGTCAAAACGGTGTATGTGCCTTCTCAGGCCAGGGGCGCTTTTACTTTTGAGGTCCTTAATGCACTTTTCAAATGACTTGCGTATATTCGCTGGATGCGGAATACCTCTAGTCATGCAGTAAGCTTGTTAGCTAGTCAGCAGGGTTCACCGTTCGTTGTCAGCAGCTGTTTGAAGCGTCAGATGGCAGTTTGGAGAAATGGTTGTCTGGTACCTGAAAATCAATTTAATCAAGGGCGCCTAATTCTTTGAGGTGTTAAATGATGGATTTTGCAATGATGACTCCCAGTAGACATTTCTTCCTTGCTTCGCAGGCTTCGCAATGAATATACTTGTTCAGTCTCAGCATCATCTGGTCACCCAGGAATCAGTGTCGAAGATGGCCAGTTGTAACTTTGTAGTCAGCTACAAAGTAGGAAGTTAGTAAAAAAAAGTGATATCTTGAGCAAATGGACGCCTATAAGGACAAATGAGGACATTTTGAAATCAGTGAAGTTCGCCGGTCAATCCAAGTGCTTTACTTGGTTTGTCAACTGATGTTAAATAATATTTAATATTTATTTTTGCATTTTTTAGCATTCAATGGCGATTTTCTAAAATTGGCGCCTCTTTGTGCTATTGCATAATGAATATTTTATTATTATTTAAGTTTCGAACTTCGAGACAGTGTCAATGTAACTGGAGGGGTTACAATCAGAAGCCTTCTATTTTTAGTCAAGGTTTTAAATCTTGCAGTAAACAATATGGTGCGAATTCTCTTTATTTAAGCATGGCGCCATCATTAGTCATTCACACAGCTTCAGAAATTCGTGTTTCTTCAGAGCAGAGGCGAGTTTTTGCAGGTTGGGCGAATTCATCATCAATCTCCAAGGGCGATTTCATCAAACAAATTCTTTTTGCAAGTTTTAGTTCACATTCATCAACAAATTTGAAGAACAGGGGCGATTTTCACAGAAGAAAGAGCATAGAAAAAACGTCTTTCTCCTCTTTAATTCTCAAATTTCTCTCAAAATACAATTCGCATGTTCCTAAAGTTGGAGAATTTGACAAGTCTAAACATCTAGATCATTTCTATATAGCTTCCTCGAATTAAATTCGTGCGTTTGATTTTTCAGGAATTTTTAACTCCAGAGCATTCGTTCTCAAGTTTCTAATTTTCTCAACTGAAAACTCTTTGCATGTAATGTCCCCTTTTTCTGCATGATCATGTTTGATGGTGGTTAGCCTATTTCTCAGACTCTCGTAGGCTAACAGGTTGGGTTAGAGGGTCAGTGGTACTTTCTGGAGAGCTTGATCGTTCTGGTTTTCAGAGCCCAGTGATTGGTTCACAGCAGGCGTTGGCAGTCAGGAGTTGACAGCTTCTGACGGCACAGGATTATATGGTGTTTTGAGTGAGTTATGGGTTTTTAAGTGATATTAAATATTAATTGATTTAATATTTAATTATAAAGTCAAATTGACTTTATATTTTTTAAATCACTTAAATATTCTTTTAAAAGTGATTTTATATCTTAAATCACTTAAATGAATAAGTGCGCCAAGTATTTAATTCATAAACTATTGTAATGGATTAAATGTTATTTTAAAAGATTTTAATATCCCAAAAAGTGGCGTACTTTCTTGGAATGCGTGCCTTTGCATAAAAGGGCATTTCTGGCAATAGAAAATCATCTTATGACCATTTCACTTTGCCTTGAGCATTTTGCCTATGCATTCTCCTGTGATCAGGGTTTGAACAAACTGCCATTGAAGAACGTTACCTCTTCAGTGTGAGCACTCTTGAGATTGTGGAATATTAGTCGAATCAGTGCATGTTGAGAGCTTCAGCCAGAGGTTCTACAAATTCTACAGAGTTTATTTATTTTGAGATTGTTTATGGCTTACAATAATTGAGGGTTTCTACTGGTGGCGCATCCTTCCACAGCTACAGAAACTTCTATCAGAGATTCTACTTCTTTCTTTCTTGGCCGTACGGCCTTCATTGAGAATTGTGCCTTGAAAAAGGCGTGTGAAGAAATAAATTGAAACTCCTTCCTTTTGTGTGGGTTTTGGCTTCTATCATTGGCGCCTAGTTATTTCAGAGCATTGTGACCAATTTCTGAGCAGGAGAAACCACTTATGGAGTCTTGGCGTGCCTTCATGCTTGATTTCATCATTTCCAGCTGTAGATCTGGCAAATTCTTTATTTAAAATAACTGGAGATTTTCGGGTATGTCTGTTATGCATGATCTTATTGTTTCAGTATAATTAGCACTTCTGCATTTCCATTTTGTGAGTTTTTGCTTTAAATTTCAAATTACAAGCAAAAATATGCTGCGCCCCTTCTCTTCTGTCTATTAAGAATTCTCTAAAAAAACTTAAAATACACCTAAAGACTTAAGAAAATTGGGGTTTGAGGTTGAGAGCCAGCAAGGCTCATCACAGTGGTATCAGAGCTCTGATCCTGCCAGCTTGTGGGGTTAGAAAAAATTATGCGGTCACACCAGGACAAATTTGGCAGGTACTGTTCACACAGGGGTTGAACAACAAGTGGTTATCATGGCTTCTAAATTTGTTGATGAAGTAATGGTTGCTTATGAGGAATATATAGCATCTCCAGATAAGATAAAAGATCACCTAGACTTCGAACAATATATGGAGCATTGGATGGTTTATAATAAGCAACGAAGCAAATCAAAGAAATGTGAGCAGAAAAATGTAGAGAGCATTTCAAATAATATTCAGCAGAAACCTATGCCATCACAACAAAGATTAGCTCGTAGCTTGCAGCAGTCTGAAGACTCCATTTCAAGACAAAGCTCATCACAAAACAAAAAGAAATTGAGTTTCCTTGATGTGTTGGGGTTAAAAAGGGATCAATCAGCAGTTAGTGACCAGCATACAGCTGATCTTATGGAGGACAAAAATCAGACTTACATAGAAGTAGATGTTGGGCACAGGACACTTCAGGATGAGCAAGTGTTGTATGAAGACAAACCAGTTGCCTTAGAACAGCCACATGAAGATAAGGTTCCTTGTGATGCTTCATCAATTACTATGAAAGAAGAAGTGTACAGAAATATGGCTTCTACAACATCTTTTGAGACAACTTCTATTGAAGAGAAAGTTTTACACCATGATAGTGGTTTTGTTGAACCCCAGGAAGATATTATCAGCACTAACGGAGATGATATCAGCCTTGAGATCAATTCTGATTTTATGAACAGCAGTCCATTACTTTCACAAAATCATGAGGTGACGGATAAAGTACATAAAGATGGTCATGTTATGGAATCTCCTAACATTAGCATTGAAGTTTTGCATGTTGAGCTTGAAGAATGTTTGGTGGATTCAAGTCACAAACAGTCTGATTTTATATATCAGACCTTGGAAGATGTGAACAAAACTCAAGTTTTGTGTGATGGGTGGCTACAAAGGGCTAAGAAGGCAAAGATGTTGGCTGCTCAAGCAAAACAGCGTTTGCAAGAGGTCAAGGAACGCTGCAGCCAGCTAGATCAAGCAAAGAAACAAAGGGAGTCGCACCTTAGATCTCTAATTCTTCCAAGAGAAGAACATGTAAGAGGTGAGCATGCTATGGATGGACTTTCAGTGACTTTGGCAACAGAGGTGTGTGAGGATATTGTCATAACAGCAGCTTCTACCTTGCCAGTCAAGACATCCTATGAGGTACATAGCAGCAATACCTTAGAGGTTGA
Organism: Sequoia sempervirens; assembly: GCA_007258455.2. Taxonomy (NCBI): domain Eukaryota; kingdom Viridiplantae; phylum Streptophyta; class Pinopsida; order Cupressales; family Cupressaceae; genus Sequoia; species Sequoia sempervirens. The sequence goes on along the minus strand of VDFB02096204.1, from coordinate 33,147 downwards.
TGACAACACACATGATGTTGCTGATTATGAGGTGAGTGATGCAGATTCAACTTCATGCTATAGTGCAGATTTGGATGGAGAACAGAAAGTGATTCAAGAGGGATTTTCCTCTCCTCAGTACAGTTATGAGTTTTATGATCAGCAAGCTCCAATCTATGATACTGATGGAGAAGAATCAGAAAATGAGGCGGATGCTACATCTTCTTGTGATAATCCGCTCTTTGAGGTGGATGCTGATTCTACTCTTGACCCTGGTTTAAGGGTGAGCTTTGATCATAGTATCAGAGATTCCGTCAGTGCATTGGGATTTCAGACAGAGCTCGTTGAGGAGATTCCTAGTGTGTACATGGTCCGAAGTCTACACAGTTTCACTTTCAGTCATCATATACATGACCTATTTCAGATGCACAATTCTGGTATGCACGTGTTAGACATGTTGGATGATAGCATATCTCGCGCGGTTTTAGGGAGCAAGTGTTGTCAGCAGTTTGACTTGCTTTCTTATGAGTTCCTCTCTCCTGTGACAGATGGTGTTGAGATTGACAGGGTACAGCATGATGATCCAATTGATCAGATTTGGGAGTTAGAGGAGACAGTTGATGATAGTAGGGACATTTCACGGCACTATCCTTGGGATCCTGGTGGAGTGGTTGATTCTTTGCTGTTGAGATTGCTTGCGGACAAGCAATTTCCGGGAGGGCGGACTGTAATGTCCCCTTTTTCTGGATGATCATGTTTGATGGTGGTTAGCCTATTTCTCAGACTCTCGTAGGCTAACAGGTTGGGTTAGAGGGTCAGTGGTACTTTCTGGAGAGCTTGATCGTTCTGGTTTTCAGAGCCCAGTGATTGGTTCACAGCAGGCGTTGGCAGTCCAGGAGTTGACAGCTTCTGACGGCACAGGATTATATGGTGTTTTGAGTGAGTTATGGGTTTTTAAGTGATATTAAATATTAATTGATTTAATATTTAATTATAAAGTCAAATTGACTTTATATTTTTTAAATCACTTAAATATTCTTTTAAAAGTGATTTTATATCTTAAATCACTTAAATGAATAAGTGCGCCAAGTATTTAATTCATAAACTATTGAAATGGATTAAATGTTATTTTAAAAGATTTTAATATCCCAAAAAGTGGCGTACTTTCTTGGAATGCGTGCCTTTGCATAAAAGCATTTCTGGCAATAGAAAATCATCTTTGACAATTTCACTTTGCCTTGTGCTATTTTCTCCTGTGCATTCTCCTGTGACCAGGGTTTGAACATTTTGTCCATTGAGGAACGATAACTCTTCAGTGTTGAGTGCTTTTGAGGCTGTGAAAGATCAGCTGAATCAGTACAGTTGAGAGCTTCATACAGAGGTTCTACAGATTCAAACAGAGAATTATTATTTGGGTTTTCAGTTCAGAAAGAGGGTTTCTTCATCTTGAGGCGTCCTCACCAACAACTCTTCAGCTTTCATCTTGTTTCTCCAGTGGTTGACTTGGGCCGTACATTTGCATTGAATATTGTGCTTGTTCTAGAAAGGCGTGTGAAGGAAGTTGAAGAAACGCCTTCTTCTTTGTTCATTTTTGTGCTTCATCTTTGGCGTCTTGCATTTTCAGAGCATTGTACCACGTTTCTAAGTGGGAGAAGTCAGATCTGGAGGCTTGGCATCCTTATTTGTCAGTTTCTCAGCATTCTTGGCTGGCAAGCTGGCTACTGTTTTAAATAAAATAACTGGAGACTTTCTGGTATGTCTGTTATTCATGATCTAATTGTTTCAGTATAATAACAACTTCTGCATTTCCATTCTGTGAGAAATTGCTTTATATTTCAATTTACAAGCTTAAATATGCTGCGCCCCTTCTCTTCTGTCTATTAAACATTCTCTAAAAAAATTAAATAACACATAAAGACTTAAGAAAATAAGGGTTTTGAGTTGAGAGCCAGCAGGGCTCATCACATTGACTATGTAATGTTGATCGATACTACCATAATTAGGAGATTTATAGGCCCAAAATAAATATATATATAAATTTTAACTATGGGTGAAATAAAATTAGTGTTATTATTGTAATTTGAAATTCCTCCCCAAGGGTTTCTTTGCAATGATCTTATGTTTAATAGATTGAGAGTTTATTTTAGAAAATGGCCCCAAGAATTTGAAGGAAGTTGATCTATATTTATAGAAATGGTTCCCTAACATCAAACCCACCAATTTTTTTCCACATGATGAATCTTGCTAGATTAGGTTATATAACCTACCTTTATAATTGTGGTTAGAGGAATGGTTTGCAAAAAATAGTAGCCTTCTCAAAATGGTAGAATATATTAACAAGGATATCTTAGAGAGGAACTCCTACATCTAAGTTAGGATCAAGGTCATTGCTATCTACACAATTCCATAATAAATCATTCTTTCCATTATTGTGGGGGATTAGACCCAATATATTGAAGTAGAGGAGAAAATTGTATTTTTTAAATGTCAATGTAGGGATCATTCATTAGAAATTTTCTTGTGCTACCCATCCTCCCCATATTGTTATTAGATCCCAAAGTGCTAGAATGACACAAACCTCATAAGTGATGACATTAGACCTAGTTTGGATCATGTTGAAATTTATCTTGGTGGCTCAATTCTCTTGCATATTTAATCAATCTCAAATCTTGAAATAATCCCTTATCAAAATAATTTTCAAGGTATGGTGATCTCAATAGATGGTGTGGCTCCTTTCAATCTCGTTAATGGTAATTCTTTGCCAATGGCTACAGTCCCTCTGGAAACCAACTAGAAAAATGTGATGACTAAGCCTTTTCCAATCAATAGTGATGATGATCCAGGTGATTTGGAATGGAATGATGAAGAATCTATGGATGAGGAGTGTTGGATGAAAATCATGTAATCCCTTTTTAACAGATTACACAACCTGATTTCAACCAAAGTTGTGTGAGATATGATCTCTCATCTCAGGAAGGGGAGGTGCCCTTCTTACTTCTTATTGAAACTAAGTAAAACTAATTAAGTAGTCACAAAAATGTACACTACAATTAAGAGATGGGGGTGTGTCACATTCATACTTCTCTTTTTTTTCAGAGAATATGTTTTACAATGCTTCATGGTTGGTAGTTTTGATTCGATACAACTTCAAACTAAAAACAAAGCAGTAATTCCAATATCCCTATCTTATCAAAGAAAATCCTAGAGATACCAGCATGATAAAAATAAATGATAAAATAAGAAAGAAAAACCTCACAAAGGCACAAAGTCATTATGTAGCTTTACACCAATGGATCCTTGAGATATGTAACCAACGTTGTAGTAGAAGCACAAAGTCTTCTAGATACTTCACAACAATTCCACAAATATGATGAATAAATACAAGCACAAAGTCTTGTAGAGAATTCACCAATAGTTATCAATCAATATCACAAATTTAAATAAAGAGTGCAACACAAAGTTTACATATATTTACTTAAATCCCTTCAAATCTTAGTTACTAATCACCACCAATTTGATCAAGCCAAAGTTAATTGATTCCAACACAAAGTCTGGTATGCAACTTTACTTCTTTATTGATCAGATTCAGATTCACAAAGATGAAAACAAAGTTTCATGCATTTGTTTCAAAATGGGAAACACTTCATTGCAAAAGATTAAAGGTAAAGATTACAAAACAATCCGCTCATATTTATAAAAGACCTGTAAGAGAAAATCTAGGAAAGTTAGGTGAGAAAATTTAGGAAAATCTCACCTAACAAGTCAACTTATTCAAAAATGTTGTCCATCCTTTTAGGAAAACATCTCTATTTTTACATATAATTACATCTTGCAAAATGACATGTAAAATGTCAAAACTTATTTACATAAAGCATGAAAAATGTTAAAACTTGGAAAGCTAATCTAAGGAAAAATTTGGCTTTCTTCAACATCTTTCTCCATGAAAACTTCATGATGACGTGCACTTCATCACTATCTAGAATTGGAGTGTACTTTGGAGATGATGAGGATTCTTGAGATTAACTCCTCTGATGAGATTGAAGACTTTTTGATGCCTTTCAAATCTAAAATAAGTTGGAAATCCATCATTTTGTTCATTGAAGCTATTGAGAAAGCTTCATCTTCAAATTCTTCTTGGTGCTAAAAGTTAGCACTTCAACATATTAAAAGACTTGGGTAGTTTCTTGTAAACGCAGTGAAAAATGGAGCTTCTGCATGAAATATGTAAGAGCGGTGAAAAATGAAGCTTTTACATGTCATATGTAAAACTGGTGAAAAATAGAGCTTTTGCATGTCATATGTAAAATAAGTGAAAAATAGAGCTTCTGCATGTCATATGTAAAAGTAGTGAAAAACAAAGCTTTTGCATGTCATATGTAAAAGTAGTGAAAAATAAAGCTTCGACATGTCATATGTAAAAGTGGTGAAAAATGAAGCTTTTACATGTCATATGTAAAAGTGGTGAAAAACAAAGCTTTTGCATGTCATATTTAAAAGTGCTGAAAAACATAGCTTCTACATGTGGGAAGGACACTTGAATGTAAGAGTGATGAAAAACAAAGCTCCTACATGTGATTGAAAATGACTAAGGCATGAAATATGTAAGAGCAATGAAAAACAGAGCTCCTACATGTGACTTGTGTTTTGAGATGTAGAAGTGCTAAAAAACAGAGCTCCTATAGGTGCCAAAAAATGACTAAGGCATGAAATATGTAAGAGCAGTGAAAAATAGAGCTCCTACATTTGACTTGTGTTTTGAGATGTAGAAGTGCTAAAAAATAGAGCTCCTACACGTGCCAGAAAATGACTAAGGTATGAAATATGTAAGAGAGGTGAAAAACAAATCTCCTACATGTGACTTATGTTTTGAGATGTAGAAGCACTAAAAAATAGAGCTCCTACATTTGCTAGAAAATGACTAAGGCATGAAATATGTAAGAGCGGTGAAAAATAGGGCTCCTACATGTGCAAAAAAAATTATAACTCCCAAAACTGAATTTTCACAACTTGGTTTAAAATGTGAATTTGGACGATTTAAACAAAGGTTAATGCTCTGAATGAATTTTTGAGAATGGGGGACCAAGCATGAGGACCAATGCAATTTTCCTCATTTTGCATGCTTAGAGTACATGGGCTATGAAAAAGACAAGTTTTGTAGGGGTTATCCCTTGAATTGAGTGCATTGAATTCGAGGATAACGGTTGGCTCCAGTTGGGGAGCTTCCTTCAGTCATTCTTAGAAATGATTGAAGGGAGATGAACTCCAAAATTCAAGTGCCTTTATCCATCCATTAGGCAACAGAGTCAAGCACGATTGACACAAAGCAAATCTATGAAAACAAGATGCAAACTTATGCAAATGCACTTATTGAAAAGGTAAAAACCTACCTAATTAAAACTAGCCATGAATGAAACCTTCTCAAATGAAACCGTTCACAGGTTCAACAAAATAGCTGCCTTTCTTCAACAGCTTGCAATGCCTTCTATGATCATTAGTAGCTACATGTAGATGAAGTTGATGCATTGCTTCTTGAAAGAGATGAGTTCTTGTAATGTGGAATAAGAGTTGGGGGAAGTTGGTGGAAAATAATTTCCTCAAATATCCCTACTAGACTATGGTAATACAAGGTATCTTTGCATTCAAAAAACACCCTATGGTTAGTAGCATTGGTAGTGTCTTTGCTATAGGTAATGCTTATGCCAATGAAAACTTGAGGCAAGCAATAAGTCTTTTTTGAGTCAAGTTATTGCATAACAATATGGAGACTTTTAATTTCTTCATTGGTCATAATCGGTCTCTCCTCTCTCCACAATAGGTGGAGAGACCTTTCATGCTATCTAAGCAACTTCACTTTTTATTGCGCTAAAATCTCAAACAATGGATGTGTCGAGATTATAATTCATCCCTCTTTGAAGGTGTTGTAACCATTTTTTTCATCTTTATATATATGAGCTATCCCTTGATAAAAATTTATGTATCATATTAAAAAAAATAAAAAAATAAAAAATAATATAAACAGATAAATTATACTATTAAAAAACATTAAAAAAATGATATGTTATTTTAATTGTAATTTTATATCAATAAATTTATTTGTTACAAGACTATATTTTCCCAATTCCAAATGAAAATATAAGCCATATTTAAATAATTATATTTGAAATAATTGTCATATATTATCCAGTGGCAGCCATGAAATAAGAAATCAAAAATATCGAAAGAAAGAATTACTTACCCTTGAGTTATGTCCATGGACCAGCCTGAGCGAGAACATATCTTCTCAAGGGCATCCTTCCACCCGTCTACCTCTTCTCTTGGGTAACGATCTGAATGCTCATAATGTTTGATAAATGATTGCTTATAAGGACTCTTCTCTTTTAGAGGATATCTAACATGAGTTGGATCCACATGATAAAACAGAGGGATGATCAAGCCAGGGGTGCTCAACATAGCAGCGGCCTCCTTCAGACACCAAGAAGAGTCTGCATAGCCTTTGGAAAATATAGGAATGCGTATGACACTGCTCTTGATTGCTTTTTCCAAGCTCAACCCAATGATTTCCCCTTTTTCCAACTTCTCACTGTCTAAGAAGACATTCAGCCCTGCCGTAGAGAGAGCCTGGAAGAGATGATCAACCAGAGTCCTTCTGACATCTGGTCCCCTGAAGCTCAAAAAGATGTGATATGTCTTATCGCTTTGGAAGGCCAGTTTAGCTGTGGGAGGCTCGTATGTGACAAAGGCAGGTGTTGAGGATCCACCAGATAATTCTTGAAGCTGTGGGTAGGTGGTAGGGTTAGAAGTAGATGGAGATGCCATGAAAGAAGATTGCTCTGAACACAGAAAGAATAAAAGATAAAGAGCAATGAAAAGAAGTTATGTTGAGCAGTTGAACAAGTTCAGTGCAAAACATACATAAAAGAGGAGAGCGTGACAAAGTCAACGATTGACCAAACGCGCGTCCATTCCACCGACTCTAAGCAGATGTGGACTTTGGAAATAAAATATAGGGCCGGCCGTGATTGACATATGGCTTGCGTAAATGTGATGTAGAAAAGGGACAAAAGATTCCACACAGATGCTTCTCCTCGTCTTCTTCCGTCTTTTTGTCCTCTTCAAACTTCACCCTTTTGTTAAGGGAAAGTATGTGGTCTGACGAAAGAATCTTTTTGGTTAATTATTTTATTTCATTTTCATTTTGTCCTCTTCTTATTAGTAATTGTCGAAGGCAGTTTACTATTTTCAAAATGTAAAAGTCAATGCTCAAATTTTTATTTTAAATTTATTAAAAAATTATTTATTAATTGTAGATTAGTGATTATTATATTGAGAGGTATTTTATAATCATAGTAGATGGAAGCAAGAGTTGTATATAGAAAAATCTAAAAAATCTCATTTATTAATTTATTTTGTAATGTAAAAAAGTATTTTTTGAAATTCTATTTATTGTAACAACACTAGGAAAGTTTCATGGTATTTGTCTTCCTTTTTGTTCTTTTGCACTTACAACAATGCTCGTGTGGCAACTATACAATTAATTAAAAAAATTGACATTCCACACACACAATGGGTATATCAAAAGACACAAACTCATCCTTCCAAATGAAATTAAAGGACTACCCTTGTATTATATACTAATGAGTTAAATATGTTCACAAGGATAGAATTGAAAAGATTACATAGATCTATGTGGGCCTGTTATTGAGGCAAGTCATTTTACTATGGATACTTATATGTGCACTCTTAGAGAACCTCCTTATGAGAGTGAGAAAGAAATTTATGAGGTGTATCAACACAAATTAGAAGAACAAAGTAAAGAAAAAATGCGACTAAAATGACACACAATCAATTATTTTTTAATCCCCTATTTTTCCTAAGAAGTATAAGGGTAATATATTGCAAAATTTTGTATTTCATGATAAATGTATCATTCTATCGATTCCAAATAAAATTAATATGGTTCAACAAGTGTAAAATAATCATATGAGATCACTTCTAAAGAAGCAAGAGAAATACATAAGGAAAGAAACTCCTATAGTTCTACCTATTGATAGTGTGTAGAATCCAAGTTGAACATAATGTATTTAAAGTTAATGGGATTCGTTTGAAGGAATAAAAACTTGATTGAAATGTTAAATTGGCATGTAACCTATTCTCATATGCTTAATATATGGGTCTTATAGGTCTTTCAATAGCAACTAGTATTCACGAATGATTAGTGATACATAATTAGGGTATTAGTATACATAAGGTATGGGTTGCTAGAGGTCTAGTTATATTTAACATTTCTCTTCAATTGTCACATATAGACCTCTTAGATTACCTTCCATGGATTTGTAAATTCTAAAAAAGTGTAGGAGAGTTGCCCACTCTTATCAATGGGCTCATTACTAGTTGTAGCCTAGTCATGAGTTTCATCCCTTGTATTGGCATCTTAACAAACTTCTTTAAGTCTAGGCCTTGTGTGCATTATATAGGGTTTTAGGATAATATTTTGAGTGTTAGTAAATAGCATCATTAATGGGGAGCTAATAATGTTTCTAGTGTTCAATGAGTTCATCATGATAATATTTTAAGATCATATTTTTTTAGCAATGTCATTTTATTTGTGTGTACTTGGAATCCAATTATCTTGTGTAAAAAATGCCACCATTACTAAGGAGATATATTATTATAGTTTTAGGATTACTAAGTTTTTTTATTGAGTGAATTATTGGAATTTGTTCAATTGATGCCAACAAATAACATTGGTATATTAGGACTTAATTACTAATCTATTTTACATTATTTGATTGGTACTAATTTTCTCATAGATAAATATCAACCCTATCTCCTCTTGTTGGTATGGCGACTGACCATGCAAATACTATACACTTGTAATGTATCTACAATGGGCTTCAAGGCTGGGTCGGGCCCCGAGCGAGGGTTCAGGGGCACAACCCCCGAATTGCTTTTTCCCCATGAACTCGTCAAGGTTTTCTCACTGACACGTCAAATGAAAAATGACTTTGTAAAACCCTAATTCTAGAAGGTTCCAAAAATCTTGTTATAAGTGGTTGGGATGTATGTTGCAACATTGGATTCACGAGATTGTAATCTGCTTTGCACTGGATAATAAAATCATTGGGTGGTTGAGTTTTTGTGGATGTAGCTCATATTGGGTGAACCATGCTAAATTTTTGTGTTGATCTATTTTATGTTATTCTTCATTGTTATTTCTAGGTTATTTAATATGTATATAATTTTTAATGTTTATTGCTCCAATCTGCCTAAGCCCTAACAACTGGTATCAGAGTTGTGTGTATTTTGGTTGATTGGCAGGAAACCTATAGATTTGAGTGGGAGCAATGGAAGAAGGAAAATTCAAGGTTGAGAAGTTCAACGGACAGAATTATCAATTATGGAAGATGTAGATGGAAGATTATTTGCATCAAAAGGATCTATGGCAGCCATTGCAAGGAAAAACAAAGAAAAAGGCTACTATGTCTGATGAAGAATGGGAGATTCTGGATAGAAAGGCACTGGGAACCATTCAGTTGTGGTTGGCACCATATGTGGCATTCAATATAACATAAGAAAAGACAAAACAGGATATATGATGGAACATTTTGCTAAATTATATGAAAAACCCTCAGCCTCAAATAAGGTATTTCTCATGAAGCATTTGTTTAAAATGAAAATGATTGAAGGTGGATCTATGACGGATCATTTAAATGAGTTTAATGGGCTGATGCAAGAAGTTGGGTACACAAAAAGCTCAAAAAGTGGAAATGTTTTTGCTGTTTTTCAGAATTTGTCGTGCACTTGGACTAAAAATTTGAGGCACTTACACAATGAATTTAAAAAAAAATCAGTAATATTAAATCTAGCATTTTGAATCTAGTTTCCAAATATGTAAATTATTAAAATACCCAGATTATATAAATTAAATTTTGATAAGGATCTATAAAAACCACTTTTTAAAAGTCCATGTTTTTTTACCATACCAAGCAGGTGTACGGACAACACTTTTTGACCCAAATAAAATTATTTGGCTAATTCCTTTTGGAAAAAGAGAGCTAACAACATGAAGTTTGATGTGGATTTTTTTTTGTAATTTTTGGTTGAATATTTTTTTTTATTAAATTTTTATTGGCCTTAATTGATGTTTTTTAAAATCAACATGTACGGACAACATAATTGGACCTAAACAAAACATTTTTTGACTCTTTTTTTTCATTGTGTAGAGAATTATCTAAATTTTGATGCCATCTAATATTTTTTACAGGAAACTTAACCAATAAAATGTTATTAAAAAACCAAAAAAACCTAATATTTAAAGTTTAAGGACTAGTTTGCTTAGAAATTAATTAAAAAATAGAAAAAATAATCCAATCTTAACAAAAGTTATATATTTAGAAAGTAGACATTGTGTTCTCTAATGGGTTTTAATTTTATAGATTCATTCAGAAAAAGTACATCACTTGGTGTTGTCAAAGTTGACATTCTTCTTCAATCTACCTTAGAAGCTTTTAGTTGCAAGTCAAAGGCTAAGGCTCGGGATTGTCGCTTCCTTCCCAAGCTTCCAAAACCAAAGTCGGATGTGGTGTGGAATTTTAAATAACGCGTATAATATTACTATTCAAAATGAAAAGTATACATCGCTACCTATTGACCCATTTAAAAAAACAACGCTGCATTTTATTTCGAACATAACGCATCACATTTCTATAGCCATTTTATTTGGAAAAATACCAAAACACGCATTTTCCGCAACATTTAGCCTTCTATATAGTATGGTCCTAAAAGTGTCATTTTTATGCTTTTTATTGCAAATTTGTCTTGTGCAAGTGTATATTCTATTCAAATTCGTTGGAAGTATATCAGTGCAAGCGTTGAATTTTCTCTAAGGGAATCATGCAAGAACTTTTACAAGTTGTTACTTTGGAAAAGTGAATTTCACGTATTCATGATGTTTTTGTAATTTCCGAAGTTTATAGAAAAAATGATCTTCATAGTACATAGTTTACGTAATTATTTGGCTAGAGGGAAATTTGAAAAGTTGTTTCTTTGAATTATTATTTTTGTCATCAAAGAGGGTTTGGTAACCATGGGTGATAAGCAAAGACAAAAAAAAAGATGTAGAAAGTTAATGACACCCGAAGAAATTCAAGCAAAGAAAGATAAGGGGGCAAAAGACAAAGGGAAAGAAGAGAAATGATTCATCAAATGAAAGATTTGGAAGCATCTAGTTCCAATAATGTTGAAGAGGAATCCATGAATGATAAAATGAATGTAGATGATGCAAATGTGGAGATGGTGAATATGGAAGAAAATGCAATTATGAAGACAAACCCAACTGTGCCTTCAACTTCAACTTTGAATGATATGCAAACAACTTCGAGTGTGTCTTCAAATCCACCTCCCAATGATATGGAAAATGCACCTATTCAAACAATCTATCCAGGTATGTGTTTAAACCCAAGTTTTCATAATATTGATATTGCTTGTTTAGATGAAGCCAGATACTCCATTGATGAAATCAATAATATTAGGGTTGAAACAATGCAAAAACAAGAAAATGATGAAATTATATCTTATGAGAATGTAAATGAGAATGAAATCCCCAATATTGATGAAAATGAGTATGAAATCCCTTTTACATTTGAAAATGAAAATGAAACCCCTTGTGTGAATGAAAATGAAACTCCATCTATGGATGAAGGTGAAAATTATGTTTTTCTTACAATTGAAACAAATGTGCTAGATAACCTTCATGGTAAAGTTTCTTCAAGACAAATTAGAAATTATGGAAATAAAATATATAAAATATTTTTTTATAGAAAGAAATTAGGATTCCAATGTCAACTCATGGTGCAATTGATTAGAATGTTGAAAATGAGAAAAGTGATGAAAAAATTAGGTGTTTTTGTAAAACCAAAAAAGAAAGATGATTTAGTAGAACAAGTCATATCTAGTGTTGCTAATGCTACTGATGTTATTGGTAAGAAAATTCGATCAAAAGATAAGAATGTTGCTCGTCGTGCAATAACAACTACTCTAGTTGATAAAGTAGCTTCAAATAAAAAGAATGTTAAGTAAGATTAGTAAATGTATAAACTTAAATCCTAGAACTTTGATAAGAGCTACTAAAAGAAGAGAAAGTATTGAAAATGATCCTATTAATCAATGTTGGAGTTTTAGTGGTAGACTCCCAAGATCAGACATGAAATTAACTAATGAAATTAAATCTTTAATCAAAAAATTTTGGCATGATAATAGAAGAGTATCACCTAACATTAGAGATGTCTTAAAATTAAGGTTGGGTTCCAAAATTCATGAACCTCATCCAAAGCATCTCTTAGATATGACTCAAACTGAATTATATAAAAAAAAATTAGATGCTTCAATCTTACCATTGAATATTGACATAAGTCAAAGATCATTCGAAAAGTGTAAACCTTTTTATGTTAGAATTAATAAGCAATGAATCTCTTGTTGTTGTAAGACTCATGTACAATTTCATTATTATTATGATATATTTCAATATATACGATGCACTTTGCATGCTAACCAAATTATGCAAGACATTTGTGGTATTAATATGCCACTTGAAAGAATCAAATATTTTATAGCAGGTTTGTTTTGTAATCCTTCTTTAAATGGAAACTCATTTTTTTTAAAAGCATGCATTTCTTGAAAATGTGATAGATGTGGTAACTTTTCATTATTAGGAGAATGTATGCATGAAAGTAGTTCAAATGAATTTGCAAAACAATTAGTGGATGTAAAAAAATTTAAAAATATTGAGTATTCTTTAAAAGATGGAAAAACTGGAAAACATGTTGAGCTAATTGTGGAAAAAGTTAGTGTGCATGCTTTTATTACTGAATTTAAAGATAAGTTTGTACCTAAATATGTTCGACACTCTCAGAATGCTCATTGGCTTGATAATCAATTTCGTTTATGTAAAAACACATTCCCAGTTGGAACTATATTGTCAGTTGTTGATTTTGCTGAAAATTATACTCTTGCTCCACAAGAAGAAATTCAATCACAGTATTATAATTCAATGCAAGTAGCTATATTTGTTCACATTTTTTATAGACATGCAGAAGATAGTATAGAAGATAATAGGAGAATTTTGAGAGAGTACCATTTTTATGTAAGTGATAATCGATTACATTCATCTAAGTTTGTACAATATTGTTTTGATATATTTTATAAAAATTTAAAAGAGAGAGGAATTCAAATGCTAGAACATCTCATATGGTCGGATAATTGCACGGGTCAATTCAAAAAATGCTAGAATTTTTTATTGGTTATGTAGAGTTTATAAGGAAAATAATATCCAACACTTATGGACTTTTTTGGAAGATGGTCATGGTAAGGGAGAACACGATGGAGCAAGTGCATGTGTGAAAAGAGCTCTTGGTAGAGAGCAACTAAAATTTGAGGATGTTGCAAAATTTAGAGATGCAAGTGCAATTGTAGATTGGTGCAATACCAAATTATCTACAAGAACAAGTGAGAAGTCAATACCTGATCTCTTTGGTTAGTTGAATAAAATGATATTTTTCTCGACAAGATTGTGAAACAATTAATGGATCTGCAAAATGGCATTCGTTTAAGAGTTCGAATGCAAACACATGGACAATATGGACAAGGGAGCTGGCATTCTTTTGTCAATTTTGTATTGTAGGTGATTGGCGCATGCGAAAATATGGAATGGCCTAACAATGGCAACAAAGAGTTTTAACACCCACATCGCATTAATAGATGTTCAAATCATGGAAATCCATTAAATTTCGAACATTAACCAAGGTTCGCGACTGACAGATTATGATCAGATTTCTTGATCTTGTACAAGAAGGCCAGTACACATTATCATTGCAGTTGAATTTTGTATGTATGCATGTTTATATGTGAGCAAATAGGAAGTCACTCTTTATTGAATTTTGTATTTATTTTTGTAGGACATGTCTATGCTGTTGTTGCACCTCAAGGGAATGAAGAGCAGACAGAGTACTGGTTGGCTAGATGTGTTGAGAGAAAACATAAGTTGGTACATACTAGAGTGGATGATGACAACTTTGAGTATCCAACTGGTTTAGTGGTTGTTGTTGGCACCTGGCTTCGAAAATATTTGATGAGAAAGAATGCATGTCTCAAGATTTGAAGATTAGTGAAAAGACACAAGCAAGCATTTATACATTAGTTCACATTTTATTTTATAAACCAATATAAAAACTAGTTAGATATCATGGGAGGCACAAGCACAAAGTTTTATGGACACTTTCAATGGATGATCATGAGACAATCATAGATGCATTACAAAAAAGAGAGGATGCAAATGGTACAATAGAGTAAATAAATATTGGTAAGTATATCTAGTTGTATATATATATATATATATTTGTCTTTAATCATTTCCTAATTAAAGTTTTATATCATTTTTTGTTTCAGGTCTCCCAAAATTAGATGCTTTACAAAAAAGAGAGGAGATGCACATATATTACGATGGAATTCAAATCTAGAGATAGGTAACTATATATAGTTCTAGATACATTTAATTGATACTTTATAATTGATTTCATATCCCCTTAAGCCATTCTCTTAAAACCCCTTAAGTCATCCTCTTATGTACCATTAATCCATCCTTTTGCAGCCCCTTAAGTCATTCTATCAACTACCATTAATCCATCCTCTTAGGACCCCGTAATCCATACCCTCATATATCTACCCTTAACTTGTCCACTTGTATCCACTTAAGTCACTCTCTCAACACCCCTTAATTCATCCTCTTAGGACCCCTCAATCAATATCCTCATATATCTACCCTTAATCCATCCACTTGCATCCCCTTAAGTCACTCTCTCAACACCCCTTGGGGTTTAAATTCATTCTCTCAACTCCCCTTAATCCACCCTCTTGCATCCCTTCAAGCCATTCTATCAACTCCCCTTAATCCACCCTCTTCCATCCCCTTAAGCTATCCTCTTAAAGGACCTTTAAGTCATATACTCTTACATCTCCTTAATCCACAATCTTGCATCCCTTAAGTCACTCTCATAATTCCCCTTAAGCCATCCTCTTAGGGCCTATTAAGCCATATCGTAAGGTTCATGACATGCATCCCCTTAATACACCCTCTTCCATCCCCTTAATCCAATTCCCTCTTGCATTCCCTCTTAATCCACTTCTCATGGTCATCATTTTATCAACTCCCTTAATCCACACTATCAACTCTTAATCCACTTTCTTACATCAACTCTTAATCCACCCTCTTGTATCCCTTCAAGTCATTCTATCAACTCCCCTTAATCCACCCTCTTGCATCTCCTTAATCCACTCTCTTACATCACTTGAAGTCATTTTTAACTCCCTTAATCCACCCCTCTTGCATCCCCTTTAATCCATAATTTCTTACATCTCTGAATAAATATTTTCATTCAACTCCTTAATCCACTCTTCTTACACTTGAAGTCATTTTATCAACTCTAATCCACCTCTACATCCCTTCAAGCTCGGCCTACCAACTCCCCTTACTCCATCTCTTACATCCCTCTTTCAACTCACTTTTACTAACTCCTCTTAATTCTCTTGCATCCCCATCCACCCCCTCTTACACCTCTTCTCAAACTCATTATAAATAACTCCCCTTAATCCACTCTCTTACATCACTTGAAGTCATTTTATCAACTCCCCTTAATCCACGCTCTTACATCCCTTCAACTCATTCTATCAACTCCCCTTATAAATCCACCCTCTTACATCCCTTCAACTCATTCTATCAACTCTCTAACCCCTCTTACATCCTCTTTCTTAACCTATTCTATCAACTCCTTTAATCCACCCTCTTGCATCCCTAAGTCGCCCTTCAAAGGGACCTAAGTCATATCCCCATACTCTTTTAATCCTTTCTTAGCACCTGCTAAGCCATGGTCCTAGGGTTCGTGAGATGCATCCCTTTTAACTCCCCCATTTTTCTTGCTATCCCTTTTGGCTATATATATCCTTTAGGTCCTTTAATCCATCCCATGGCTAACATCATTTGAATTTTAAAGCACTTACTATACACAGTTTTTCTTGCATGAATTTTTACTTAAATGACTCATGTGCACTGTAGTTACTTACATTAATTATTTTTGCAAGTTCTCATCAAGTCGGTCTACGATATGATTGTTGAACTGAAAAACTATTTTATCAAGAGACTATGTAAATATCAATTTTTGGTATTCACCTAAAAGTTGATAAGCTTTAATTGTATCTACATGCACATATATGTTTCATCATGTTATATAGTTGTATTAAACATCTTGATGTACATTATATATGTTTGTTCGATGTCATTTTTTAAATATCTTGTTCCAATTTTATAGATTATACATGTTTCATGTCTTCTATTTACCACATTTTATATAATTATTCAATTGTATAGATTATACATTTTATACATACAAGGAGATAGTTTTTTGTTAATTGATTCAAATATTTTCTATGTAATTGGAAAATAGTTAAAATTACTTGCCCTTAATTTATTATGAATATGATTTAAGAAACTATTTAGGGAATGTTTTAATTTGTCACCTAACCATGTGATAAATTATATATATGAAATTTGATTCTAGATAAGAATTTATATAGTGCATGTATTACTTGAAAATTAGATAAAATATAAATATAGATATGTATGAATGCATATAATCATGAAAATGAACATAACACGATCTCATAATTGACTGCATATATAATCATCATATTAAAGTCAACTGATATAAATACACATATGATAATAACATGTTCAAAATAAAACTAGAGATCTAGATAGTGTTGGATCTCAATTGTGATCATATGGTTTGTCCTTGATGACAAAATCCCTTTCAGTTGATTCTACTTGTTGACTGTTTCAGATTGGTTTCTCATGCTTTATCTTGGTACAACTTTGTCTATATGGTTTACATGTCTTGGCATTCAGTGGACAGTTTACATTCAGAATTTTAATATCTTATGGTACTGATCAGTTTGAGCTTCGTGCAGTCACATGTTATCTTTTGTACATTGTTTCGGTGACAGTAAAAGAACATATCGGCGTGAAAATGCTAGGGTCTCCCCGATCTATCTTTCTGATAAATGTATGTGTTGCCTATTGGCAAGACATTTCTGATGTCATGACGATTTGATTTTACATACAGGCAGCTTTCGACATGACATTGATCGTGGTCTTGGCGACAGAAGGAAAGTTCTATTGGCATAAGCATTTCTCACCGCTGAGAGGTCTTACCGAATGAGTCGGGTCTCACCGACTAATACATGAGGTGGTGCATCAGCGTAAGTAATCCCTATCAACATGTTGTTTCATTGAGCACTTTGTGTCTTGGTGACTGGCACAAGAAAGTTCATATCGACAAGACTTATTTGATGTCACAGCGATCGGGATCCATCTCCAGGCATCTATTGGCATGACATTCTCTTTTGTTTCAGCGACAGAAAAGGATTATATCAGCATAAGTTATACTGTCGATATGTGGTCATAGCAAAATTGCTTTGTCTCACCGATCGGAGGTTGAATGGGAACATATCGGCAAGAGCTGGGTGGTATCAGAATAGGTCTCGGCGAAGTGGTTTTGTCTTGCCGACAGGGGCTCTTCATCAATAGGTTCTCGGGGAGTGTCTTACCGAACATCACATCTAGGGTTTCACTTCGGCCAAACTTGGTGTATTCGGTTTAGTATCTCAGTGAATTCAAGTGTGTCTCACCGACCGTATGCATATGGAGTCTTATCAGTAAAACTAATGGCTATCGATATAATGTCTTGGCGAGACCTTGTTGTCTTACCGATCAGCAACAAATGGGTGCTTTTCGGTGAGAGATTTCATTCGATATAATATCTTGGTGAGGTTTTCTTGTCTTGCCGACTGATAACGTAAAGGCGTGCATCTTGGTAAGAGTTGGGGTTTTCAGTGTGAGGTCTCGGTGAGTGACCTTCGGTCTCGCCGATGGAGCACAATGGGGGATTTTGTCGATATTGGATTTGACTTGTCTCAGCGACACACAAGTGGATGAAGAATTTCAGAAAGACATGGTGTGCTCTACAAGAGGTCTCCCCGACTTTGATATGTCTCATCGATGGAATTCAAAAGGACTTTATCGGTGTGATATTTGTTCTCTCTTGGTGATCTGAGGTGAATTCGGGATGTTTCAGGACGACATGAAACGATCTACAAGATGTCTCCCCGATGGTTTGAAGTTACGGCGACATATATAGAACGAATGGACTCGTCGGCAAGAAAAACCTTATGTCACGGTGACCAAAATGTATCATGTGGACTTTCGGTGAAACATAATGAAATCTACATAACGTCTCCCCGACAGCAAGATGTCACAGTGACTCAGAATGACTTTCGGTAAAACAAAGACTTGTCTACAAGATGTCTCTCCGATCTCAAAAGGCTATAGCGATTGTGAATGAAACAAAAGGGCATGTCTCGGTGAGAAAGAATCTAGTGTCTCAACGACTAAAAAAAATTTAACAGTAATGTGATCTTAGGGAAACATAAAGATCTTTGATATGGTTTCTCCCCGACGGCAAAAGGTCATGGTGACGCACAGGGACCAAAGGAACGATCAACGATGTAATTGCCTTCAGAAGAACTGTCTGGATGTCTTAGCGAATGGTTAACGAAGACTCAAAACATTGTGGTCGACATCATGGATTGGCATCGAATCTCAAAACCGTTACATGGCAGAATATTCATTGAGTTTCCTTTTTTGAGCAGTTGCATTTTTGAAATAATGGATGATTTGCAGTTCTCTGGATAAGCGTTACTCTTGATTTTTACCATCATCTACAAACTGTCATTATTCAGCTTCACATTCAAATTAGCAAGAGAGTTTCAGAATCTTGTGTAAAACGCTTTTTGAAGATTTCTTCGTAACTGACATACTTGAAATGTATATAAAAACCAGTGTTGAAAACTGTGAAGAAGCTGCTGGCCAGTAATTCTGAGAGATAGTTATTTTGGTTGTATCAAGAGATGTATTGGAAAAATTTGTAATACAGAGTTGGATTCTTAGAGTATGAGGTAGATAAGAGTGTTTAGTTTCTTGAGCTTACTTGAAAATAGAGTGATCCTCTGATATTATTATTGTAATTCTAAAATCTGAGTAAGGGGTTCGTGCTCCTTGAGATTGGTGTCTCTAAATAAGGGGTTGGTACTCCTTGAGATAGATATCTCTAAATGAGGGGTTGATGCTCCTTGAGTGGGTGCTCAAAAATCAGCCTATAAGGCATTGTGAACATTTGTTTAAAGATTAAGCCTGGAAGGCATTTTGGGAGTGGTTTTTATACCCCAGGAGGGTTTTCCACTCGGTAAAATCTTGAGTCTCCTTGTTCTTCTAAGTTCTCTCTGCTTTACTGTGTTGTTGTTATTTCAGTTCACTGTTTGGTTTTTACTTTTCTCAATTATGTTTATGAATGATTACATTCAACTGATGAATGCATTAATCAGAGTATATTGAGATCAAATCTGAGCTATGGTTTTTTGAATTTTTGAAAATTGGTCAAATCTATTAAAACACTTATTCACCCCCCCCCTCTCAGTGTCATTTTAACTCCAACAAATAGTCCATAAAATTTATATGTCAAGTCCAACACATATATTGAAATAAAACTAGAGATCTGTAGTCCATAAAATATAAAACCATCTAACTTTAAGGCTGATCAGTCATATCAAGTCTCCTCTTTGTTCCATGTCAACTAGATGTACCTGCATAATGATGTAAAAGAGTACAAGAAACTTGAAATTAGATTTAAATTTATTTAGAAATTTTGATATAATTAAGCATATTTAAAATTGAAAATATAAACTTTTAGATTAAAAAAAAAAACTAATTAAATATCGAGTAAATATAGTAAAAATGATTTCTAGTATGCATAAATTACCATATGGTCATGTGAATCAACTGGCACATTTTATTCAATGGGTAGCATAACTGTCAGTTGAGAAGATGCAAATGCCTGATCTATTATATCCTACATATTCATATAAAGCAAACAATATGTGAAAACTTCGAATATATATATATATAAAAGGTTCGTAAAAAATTTTATAGGAGATTTAAAGTAAAGTTTACAACCTCGAATGATATGACCTCATGATCATGCACCTGAGATTTCCCATGCATAAATGTCGATGATGTCTCAGGTGTGCGGCCCGCCATGGATATCTCATCAAATCCCTGCATATAGATGTACAATAGTTCGTATAGATCATTCACACATGTGTATGTAAATGAAAAAAATAAATTAGATCTATGATGTGTATTTAATTTAAACTTAACAAACTTTTGAAAGCACGCACCTGAGCTGATGATGTCTCAGGAGCGCTCACCATTTTAACTTGTGGTTGGTCAATACTAGGGATAGTATGACCTCCCTACATCTAGATATAATATATCAATTCACACATGTGTACAGATTCAAATTAAATTAGATATATATATATATATCCACATAAATTATTTAATATATTTTGGTTCAAGTACCCGTCCAAAAGGTGAGCCCAAATCTACAACACTCGACATATACACATGATGATCATATTGAGTTTCAGGCATCACGTCATCATGCGTCTGCACCAAACACAAACTTATTAAATTAATATTATATTATATATATAGTTTGATGTTATTATTTACATGAATTTTTTACATTTCAAACTTGAATTAAATTTAAGTTCAAAAGATGAACATACCTGTGTAGGACGATCCTCAGAATATAGTAAATTTAGGTATGACCCCATTCCAGATGCATGTGCCTCACCTGAATTGGATGCTTGAGATCCCTATGGAGCCCTGCACTCCATAAGCCTCTTATTGGCCACTTCAAAGGGGTCGTGTGTAGCTCCATCGAGAGATGTCCCGAAGCGAACTCAATGCCCTAATGTTGATAAATACGGTTTGTTGCTGAAATGCAAATGTGGGAACACTGTAGAGAAGGGAGTATACTAATAGAGCAACTAGAGCACATCGCTGGAGGATCGGCCACACGCGGCTCATTCAGGCGTTGGGGCATGCCACCAGCCTTCCCCAAATGACCTCATATCAAAATAGCCAGTTTTTACCCAACTCAAACTCGTAGCCCATAACTTTCTCAAAAGTATAAGGCCACCCCACCTTCCATGTGGTGGAGATCAAACACCATCCACCTCCCAAAATGAGCAAAATGACCAAGGGTGCCTGCCACCATAAATTGCACTTTTCGTGCGCTTGGTTGGTTTGTTTGGGGGTTCACAAAATATTGGCATATGGCTTGTTTAGTAATTTTTAGGTCATTGATTTCTTTATATGACAATCCATCCGCATAGAATTGTCTCATATCTTCTCTCCATCGATGGAACCTATCTAGGTCTGCATCGATAGATCGAACATAATCAACAATAGTTTGCATCGTAGATGCAAACCGTGTGATGTGGAGGGACTCTAGTCTCATTTTTTATGAGAACTATGTTTCCTTGAATGACAATCAGGTTTGCTCGAATATTCTCTCTTAGTTGATCCTGGTCAACTAGAGGAGGGGGTGGGGGGTTAGGCAGTGGAGAATGTGGAGGTGTGCTAGGGTTTTGTTCATGTGGTGGACTAGGATGTACATCGGGATCTATAGGGATTTCTTGATCAGGCATGAAATCCTCTAAATTAAATAGTGGATCCATCTGAGCAATGATATGGCAATTGCATGTTAAACAATTAAAAAATATATATCAAAAAACTAATTAAATAATGCACACAATTTGAAAGTTATTTAAAAATCACTTTGAACATGCACAAATTCAAAATATATTTAATTTGAAGACCATTCGATTTATAACATTAAAAAATCCATAACATTAAAAAATCATATAACATGTACACACATTAAATTGATTCTAGTGTGGGGTTGTTAATATGAAGAGTACAAATGAAATTATGGGGTTTTATTAAAATTTATTTAATCTCATTCATTATTTTCAAATAATAATAAAGATAAGAATGAAAAATTAATAGAAGACATTGAAAGGGAAACATAGATATATATATGCTAGTGACCTAATTGCAATGTACAAAATATATAAAAAAGATGAGTCAAGCTCTATTCACCAAATTTTGAGAACTTATTTGATCCCCTTAAGAAATGTCAAATTCCCCCTTAAGACATCAATTTACGATTTAGGGCGATAGGATGGATTTTAAGGGGATCTATGTGTAGTAAGGTCGTAGGAAAAAATGGTCCATGGCTTAAGGGAATAAAATTTTGTGGAGTTGCCTAAGGCAACCAAATTTCATTTTAAGGTCCTACAACAAAATGAATAGATGTATTAGTCAAGTATGACATAGAATTTAATTAAATTGATTTATCTAAATTTTCAAATTTCATGATAAGAGACACAAGTTCTCTATAGTGGGACAAAGTAGTTAAGAAGAAATTATAAGTTTAACACTAACATTAAAATTTATAATCTCATTCATTGTTTTCAAAGAATACTAAAGATAAGAATGAAAATTTAATAGAATACATTTAAAGGGACACATAGATATATGCTAGTGACCTAATTGCAATGTACAAAATAAACAAAGATGAGCTTCAACTCTATTCACCAAATTTTGAGAACTTCTTTGATCCCCTTAAGAAATGTCATTATTAGGACCCCTTAAGACATCAATTTATGATTTAGGGTGATAGGATGGCTTAAGGGGATCTATGTCTAGTAAGGACCTAGGACAAAATGTTCCATGGCTTAAGGGAATAAAATTTTGTGGAGTTGCCTAAGGAAACCAAATTTCATTTTAAGGTCCTACAACAAAATGAATGCTTTTAGGGTTTAGGGTTTAGATTTCAATTATAACTAAGTTGTTGAGTTACGATGGATTTTGCAACAATTAGGAATTTTAGATTTCAATTATATATAACTAAGTTGTTGAGTTACGATGGATTTTGAACCTATTTGGACCTCTACGCACTCTTGGATGATTTAAAAAGGGAGAGGGGATCTAAAGTGATTTAGACCCAAATTTTTTTGTAATCATATATTTTTTGAAACTTTTCTATGGCATAGACTCTTCCTTCATATTTATATAAATTCTAGACACATGGGTTTTCAAAAAAGAACCTAACTGCCACTAAGTGAGGAATCAATTGATCAATGAACAATAAATTTAAATAAACTTAGAAAATAAACCTTTGGTTATAGAATTCACTTGCATTTACGAATCATCATCTATCAAGTTTGTCAAAAAAGTAATTTGAATTTTCCATTGAAATGTTCATGCTACAAGTTATCTTTGATACACTAGTTTAGAGAAAGTACAACATTTAGTTTTCCTAATCTAGAACAATGCCACTACACATGAGAGTTAAAATAGGAATTAGATTAAACACACAACCTATAGATCTTATGAATAATATCCTATAAATTAAGGTTTGAATATGATCATAATGCATCCTTACATTTAATTCACAAAGGATCTTGAATCCAAATAAGATTTGGGTAGAAATCATTCATGCTTCACATTTTAATTTTTATTTGATTTAATAACATTTATACAACTTGTCTAGCTCTATCCATATTGCACATAGTCTAGATCAACAAGTATGACTTGCATTTCTATGTTTTTTTAATAAATTTTTACAAGTAAATGAGAAACCCTACCACCTAAACTTAGTGCTTTGAATAAAATATGTGACATTCTAGGAATAGCTTCAATATATCAACAATTAGGAATAAATTAGATTTCAATTATAACTAAGTTGTTGAGTTACGATGGATTTTGCAACAATTAGGAATTTTAGATTTCAATTATATAACTAAGTTGTTAAGTTACGATGGATTTTGTTCACCTATTTGGACCTCTACGCACTCTTGGATGATTTAAAAAGGAAGAGGGGATCTAAAGTGATTTAGACCAAAAAAAATTTGTAATCATATATTTTTTGAAACTTTTCTATGGCATAGACTCTTCCTTCATATTTATATAAATTCTAGACACATGGGTTTTTCGAAAAAGAACCTAACTACCACTAAGTGAGGAATCAATTGATCAATTCAATAAATTTAAATAAACTTAGAAAATAAACCTTTGGTTATAGAATTCACTTGCATTTACGAATCATCATATATCAAGTTTCTCAAAAAAGTAATTTGAATTTTCCATTGAAATGTTCATGCTACAAGTTATCTTTGATACACTAGTTTAGAGAAAGTGTACAACATTTAGTTTTCCTAATCTAGAACAATGCCACTACACATGAGAGTTAAAATAGGAATTAGATTACACACAACCTAGATACATCTTATGAATAATATCCTATAAATTAAGGTTTGAATATGATCATAATGCATCCTTACATTTAATTCACAAAGGATCTCATCCAAATAAGATTTGGGTAGAAATCATTTGTGCTTCACATTTTAATATTCATTTGATTTAATAACATTTATGTGTCTAGCTCTATCCATATTGCACATAGTCTAGATTAACAAGTATGACTTGCATTTCTATGTTTTTTTAAGAGAATACATCATACACTATATAAGCTAATATAACATTGATATAGAGTGATTACATGCTCATATCAACTAGCATCATGATATATACATTTATTAAATCAAGCACATAGTTTCACATGAGGTACATTATTTTACTTCACTAGTACACTTTCTCAAGTTAAATTATACAATCATGAATCATGAAGTTTTCTGAGATAAAATTAGCTATCAAATTTATATTATGTGAATATATATTATAGTTAAATCAATAATTTGTTGGTTAATATATATATCTATGCATCGATTGTTTGTACCTCCTTTATTAGTCAATTTTATGAATTTCATTGGTAGTTGCGTGGATCACCAACGACATACCAAAGTGTACAGGTAGAACCTATGGACTATAAATTGTGATCCCTAATTTAGGGTTTTACGTAACTTACGTTTTAGGGTAAATAGCTGTTTTAGGTTTACGTTTTAGGGTAAATGGGGTTTTAGGTTTGCGTTTTAGGGTTTAGGACCAAGGATTAACCTGTGTAAATTAGTTTTTAGGGACCTATGTAAATTTTGTAACCTAGGGTTTTGATTTCTAAGTTAAATGTGTCCAATTTAGGTTTATTTTTTATGGTTTTCAATTTACAATTTAACATTATCTGTTTCGTTGACATTTTTGATTTTTTAAATACAATTAAAAACTATAAAAAATTGAACTAAAACACACTAAAGAAACAAAAACTAAATACTAATTACAAAGAAAAAAAACAAGATACAAAGCAAAAAAAGGCAAAATTCAACCAACTTGGAGGTCACTGAGGTCGGGTGTGTTGACGGGAGGAGGTGGCAGTCAAAATTTTCACCAATGCAGCTTCAAAACGCAGGCCA
Source organism: Sequoia sempervirens (assembly GCA_007258455.2). NCBI lineage: Eukaryota > Viridiplantae > Streptophyta > Pinopsida > Cupressales > Cupressaceae > Sequoia > Sequoia sempervirens. Next base: position 7,785 of record VDFB02096204.1, on the reverse strand, counting down.
CCGCATCAAGAACCTCTTCTTGACACACGCTCGAAACAGAGCGAAAATGAACGTGAACCGCTTTATTTTAAAAAATAAATAATTTTGCAAACGTATGCATTTCCCCTATAATGCGTACATTTTATAACGCGACACATTTTACACATTTTATAACGGTAACACATTTTATATAATGCGCACGATTTTATAACGCGCATTTTATAACACGCATTATCGCCGGGTTCCCAGATACCGCGCTGCCGCCGTAAGCCGCCGCATTCCCTCGCTGCACCCGGATCCATACGCGCGACGCTGCTTCAGATTCCGCCGCACTGATCCATAACGCCAGACGCTGCTCGCATTCACGATAATTCATCCATAACATCGACGCCGCTTCCCTTCAAACTTTTTGGCCCAAAATTTCCCTCTTCTCGCGTACCAACTTCTTGCTTTTACCCTTCAACCAAACACTACTCTACTCAAGCTCTTGTATGGTTAGCATACTTTATTGATCAAAATTTTTCCTTACAACCAACTTTTCTAAGAAATTTTATCTAAAATTCATGGTGGATTTATCTTCTTCATAACCTTAGATACTTCAAGGGTTAGTCAATTTATTTCTCATTAACAAGCCTTGACTTAGAGTTGTCGACACCCACTTTGGGTGGTGAATTCCTTTATGTTTTCATCTTTACTTTTGTGAGGTGATTCATTTTCTGACCTACTCTGGCCTCCAACCTTTTACTCTAAGGTACCAACTCTCACTTTTGTTTCAATTAACATTGCTAGGATTTAATATAGTTTTGAATTGGGGTTGTCAGAAGTTTATCCTACCTCCTAGCTACCTCCATAGTTTGTTATGATTCATAATTGTTGAGAAAAAGGGTGTCTCAAACTTACTGGTTAAGGATCATTGAAATTAGGAAAACACTTGGCCTTCCCCTTTATCTTCTTTCGCTCCCTTCATCAACTTGAGGTTCGACATTCTGCGAAGGCTCCTCATCGAGGAGACATTATAATGTTGAAGGGAGCTATTTTGTAGTCCCTTCGACATTTTGATGGACTGCAAGAAGGGACATCAAAGGGATAGGTCAATGTCCTAGGGAGTTGTTTTGCTGTCCCTTTGACATTCTGATGAATGGCGGGAAGGGATATTTCGAGGAGATAGGTGGATATTGGTGGGACCTAAAATGTGGTACCTTCGATATCCCGATGGAAGGCAGGATTGCTTTATCAAAGAGATAGGTGAATTTTAGTGGGATGAAATGATTAGTCTCTTTGACATGCCAATAAGTGCTTCATCAAAGAGACAGGTGGATGTCGGCAGGATGACATGATTAGTCTCTTCGACATTCTGATGGGACTTCATTGGTGAGACTTCACCATATCAGAAGGAGTCGCTATAGTGTCTCTTTGGAATTTCAATGGGACTTCATTGAAGAGACTTTACCATATTGGATGGAGTCTCTTGGGAGTCTCTTCAACACTTTGATGGAATGATAGGCATATTGAGGTGACAGTGGGAATTTAGAGAGACAATGGTTGTTTGGTTGGTATGGAAGTTGAAACGATGGTTTTCTTGTAATATTTGAAAAGTATGTATGCAATGTTGTAGTGCATGGGAATGGAAAGTGAAGATCAGAGTGAATGTAATGAAGTGCTGCCAATTTCATTATGGAAAAGCACTTGAAAGAGAATAGCTTTGCACTTGTATGCAATATTCCTTTTATTGTAATATAAGAGATATCTATTTTGGTGTGTGGGTTTTTTCTTGAAAGGGTTTTCCCACGTAAAATCCAATATTCATTCTTTATTGTCTATTATGTTATTCATGTATGTACATCTTTATGTTTTGTATTTACAAGTTTTGAATTTTTTTTTGTATCTCTCTCCTGAAGATTAGTATTTGGAAGGCATTTCCACACTTTGCTTTCCCTTTAGTTGATATCAAAGCTTGGCCAACTTTGTTGTCCTTAAGACAAGTTTTTTGTTCCAATCTTGTTCAGTGGGAGTTTTGTGGAGAAATCTAGTTTATAACTTGTTACATATTTAAGATGGCGAGCACATCTAGAAGAATAGAGGTTAAGAAGTTTAATGGTGGCAATTTTGAGTTGTGGAAACTCAAAATGAAAGACCTACTTGTACACTGAGAGTTATGGGATGTAGTTTCCTCTAACAAACCATCAACAACCTTGTAGAATGACTGGGATGCAATGGATCGAAAAGCCAAGGGTCTGATTAGATTGTGCATGGCCGATTCAGTTCTCTTGAAGGTCTATGAAGAGAAGATAGTGAAACTTTTGTGGAAGAAGCTTGGTGACATTTATCAAGGGAAATCTCTGGTAAATAAGCTATTTATGAGGAAGAAGTTGTATTCTTTGAAGATGGAGGAAGGAGTGTCTGTTTCATATCATTTGAATTCATTTAATACAATTGTTGCTCAATTGATGTCTGTTGGTGTGAAAATAGATGACGAGGATCATTGCATGCTCTTGTTATTTTCTTTTCTTGACACATGGGATCACTTGGTAATGGCTATTGGGAGTACAACAACAACTTTCGAGATGGAAGATGTGGTTGCTTTGCTGCTGTCAGAAGAAATGTGAAGGAAGTCTTTTGAGATGGCCAAGGAGGCCCTTGTTGTTCAAGAAAGATCAAAAGAGAAAGACAAGAAGTTTAAATCCAAGTTAGAGGGGAGATCAAAGTCTCCTAGTAAAAATTCCAAGGTGAAATGCTGGAACTGTGGGAAAACTGGACACATCCGAAAAGATTGCAAACAGGAGAAGAAAAAGAAAAAGAAAAATAACTCTTCTGAAAATGAATCTTCTCAAAGAAATGCATATTCCTTCATAGCAGCCTTGGCGATTTAGGCATTAGAAGATGTTTGGATGATTGAATCAGGTGTTTCCTTTCACATGACCTCTCATTGAGGTTGGTTCTAAGAGTATGAAACATATGTTGGTGGAAGGGTGTATCTGGGTGATGATTCTCACCTTGAGATTGTTGGTCGTGGAAGAGAAAAATTCAGTTTCCTGATGGAAGAGTGAAGGAAATCGATGATGTGATGCATATAATAGGTTTGGCTCAAAATTTACTTTCTATAAGTAAGCTTAATGATGCTTGTGTGCAATTCTCTTTCTCGAATGGTGTTTGTAGAATGAATAGAGGCTCTATGGTGCTAGCTAAGAGTGCATGAATTGGAACTCTATATAAACTAGATGCATGTGTAGTATAGTACAATAGTTATTTTGCAAATTTAGGTAAATCTGATCATGCAGAGAAAGGAGGTGTTTTTCCTAAGGGTGCAAAATCTTTGGAGATGAAGCTCCCAGCGGAGAATAAAATGTTGTGGTACTAGAGGCTTGGCCACATTGGTGAAAAAGGTTTAAAAGCCTTGAAAAATAAAACCCTGGTTGAAGGGCTTGATGATTGTAATCTTGAGTTTGATTTTTGTGAACATTGCATATATAGAAAGCAACACCGTGTTTCATTTTATTCTAGTCCTCATAAATCTTCTGGTATTCTAGATTATATTCACACTGCTGTGTTTGGTCCAGTTAATGTTCCTTCACTTTCAAAATCTATGTATTTTGTTTCGTTCATAGATGATTGTTCAAGAAGGAAATTTATTTATTTTCTCAGAAGTAAAACAAATTTTATAGTCAATTTGAGGAATTTAAAACCTTGGTTGAAAATATGAATGGTAGAAAGATTAAGTGTTTGAGGATGGATAATAGTGGTGAGTTTTGTTCACTAGATTTCGATAAGTTTTGTAAGGACCACAAAATTAAAAGGAATAAAAAAAATCCTTACACTCCACAACAAAATGGAGCTATAGAAAGGATGAATAGAATGCTAATGGAAAGGGCAGGAAGTATGTCGAGTAGTATTGGTCTGGAACAAAAGTTCTGGGCTGAGGTTGTAGCTACAACATGTTATTTGATTAATAGATCTCCCACTTCTGTACTTGTGGAAAATACACCTATGGAAGCGTGGTCTTGTAAGATGTCCTCGTTGAGACACATTATAGTATTTGGCTGTGAGGCGTATGCATATGTGCCTAGTGAAAAAATATCTAAACTGGAGAACAAGGTTGTAAAGTGCATCTTCATCAGTTATGGAATAGTGTGAAAGGGTACAAGCTTTGGAACCTAGTTATAGATAAGGTTTTGTATAGAATAAGTCTGATCTTCCATGAGCTAAAACCTTCTACAGTTGATCTACAACTAGGGGTGAAAAAAGCAAAAAAGGAGGTAGTTGAAGTTCTAGTGTAGGGGCACCAAGTCCATTTTTGTAAATATGGTCAAGTATGGTCATGTGATAGGTTTTAGGTGGTTTGAGTCTTATTTTTTTTAATAAGGTTATAATAGACCATTTCGAATGTAGTTTGAGTCATTTGGGATCTATTTTATAAAATTTGCTAAATCTTGTAAAAGTTGTCATTTGCAAAAATTGCAAAATTGCAAGAATTAGGAAGTTGAAGGGTCAAGTACTTTAAAAGTTGGTTGTAGGAATTAATTCAGGTTGGTTGATGTTTAAATAGACTTGTAAACCTTGAGGAAGGGGTTGGGGAGTTGTATGCGAAGTTTAAACAATAAAAATTCCCTGTTTTCATTGAAATTTTTGTGTTTTCATCTAACTTTGCTGCTCCAGGTTGTTGTACGAATCCGTATAGGGGAATATTGCTCCATAAGCTCTTGAATTCAATGGAGGCATGAGATAACATCTTTTTTTGCTTTTTTTTTTTGGATTTCATCAAAGTAGAAGCATTTTAGAGGCATTTTTCTGGTAACAGGTTTGTAAAACCCTATTTTGAGGGTTGAAGATGAACAAAATGAACTAATTACCCATTCCACTATTATAATTGCTTGTAACCTGGTGGAATGGATGCATTAGGGTAGTTTTAGATGTTATAATAGGTGTTAAGAGTAGGGAAGGTTTTTTGATGGAATTTGATTGCTGCCCTAGTTGAAATTGCATGAGTTTTGGCTTGAAATGGATGGCTAAGAGGAGTTTGATCAAAATGTATTGATTAAGGTTGGAAGTTGTTTTGAGAAGCATGTGTAGACTATATGGGGTGTGTTTGATGTTTTGGTAAATTGAAATAGGTCCTGAAACAATTAGTTTCAATAAACCCTCCTTGTTTCAAGCATGAAATGGACTAAACAAGGGTTTTGAGTTTTGGATGAGTTTGTGGGAATTCCTATACTAAAATTTGTTGATTCAAAGCTTTTGTTACCTAGTTGTTAACTTTCAATAGGAATTTTAGGTTGAGAGAGTGACTGGGTTGGTGTTGCTTTGGGAAATAGGCCTAATTGGGCTTTGTTGTTGTAGGATAGTCAAATTTAGGAGGACACTTTTCAAATAAAGCCTATTTAGTTTCTTGATATGTTTAATAAGGCCTTAATGGGTACTTGAAACTATTTTTTTTTTTGAAGATTCAAACTGGTTGGAAAGTTGTACCGGATTTTGTCCTTTAGAATACTACAAGCAAATGAGCCTTTTGTGGGTGAGCATTTGGAGAAATGAGAGATTAGTGTTATAGGAGACCTTATTTGGATTTAATATGTCATTTTTATGATGTTCAAAGTGATTCGATGGTTTTTTAAGAGTTTTGTTCCCTAATTGTAATTTTGGTTGTTTTGTAGCTTTGTAGAGCCAAGTGTTTTGTGAAGGGAATATTGAGTCAAAAATGGATGAATAAGAAAGAATTGTTCGAGTTTGGTTAATTTGAGATTTTTTGAAGGATTTTCCTCCCTACTCTACATAAATTTCCTCTTACTCCAAATAAGAATTAACTACATACTCCTAGTGGACCTATTACTGAGGAGAGCTCAAACAACTTTGAAAATTCTAATCAAGAAGAAGAACCTTAGCCTTAACTTCTGAGGAGGTCTACATATGTGAAGTGGCAATTTGAATGGTTTAGTTATTCTATGTTGAATTCCAGTTGTGCCTATGATTTCATTGCTAACATTGATGAGCCTAGGACTATTCGAGAGGCTATGGGTTTGTCTAATTTAGATTCCTAGTTGGAAGCCATGAACAAAGAAATGACATCATTGAAGAAGAATGATACTTGAGATCTGGTACCTTTTCCTGAAGGATGAAATCCTATTGGATGTAAGTGGGTGTTTAAGAAAAAGATGGGTCTAGATGGTAGTGTTGAGAAGCATAAAGTAAGATTGATCGCCAAAGTATATTCCTAGGTGGAGGGGATTGGTTATGGAGAAATATTTTCTCCTATAGCTAAGCTGATGTCTATCAATTTTCTGTTGTCACTTGCAGTTGTATATGACTTAGAAATTGAGTAGGTGGACGTGAAGACAATGTTTCTTCATGGTGATTTGAAGAGATTTACATGTCCTAGCTAGAGCACTTCATTGAAAAAGGTGAAGAGAACCTGGTATGTAAGTTAAAGAAATTTCTCTATGGTCTGAAGTAGTCTCCTAGAATGTGGTACCAAAATTTTGATACTTATGTGTTGTCTTTGGGATTTGTGAGATAAAATTCTAACCATTGTATTTATTTTAAGACTGAAAATGGTCATCTTCTTATTATTTCCCTATATGTGGATGATATATTTTTCATTGAGAATAGCAAGGGTATGATCTAAATTGAAGTCTCAATTGTCAACATAGTTTGAAATGAAAGATCTAGGTTCAACTAGATACATTCTAGGGATGGAAATCAAAAGGGATAGGGGAAATGGAAAACTTTAGCTTAGCCAGAGAAAGTATATAAATTATGTCCTAGAGAGGTTTAATATGGTGGATTGCAAACAATTAGTTGTTCCAATGTTGTAGGGAATGAAAATTTCGGTTGAAGATTGTCTAAAATATCCTACTGAGATGGAGGGCATGACCAGGGTGACTTATGCAAGTGCAGTTGGCAGTTTAATGTATGTAATGGTCTGTACCAGGCCAAAAAATTTCCAAGTAGTGGGAGTGCTTATTCGATTTATGGATAATCTAGGAAGGTCGCATTGGGATGATGTCAAGAGATATTTCAAGTATTTGAAGGGTACTTCTAAGTATGCCTTATGTTATCATGGTTACTCTACTTGATCTCAGAGTTCAGTTAGAATTCGTGGTTATGTGGATTTTGATTGGGTAGGGGACATTGACAGTAGAAGATTCACTAGTGGATATGTATTCACATTGTTTGGTGGTGTAGTTAGTTGGATGAGCAAGCAACAGGTTGTAGTCACTTTATCCACTATTGAGGCTGAGTAAATGGAAGCAACTCAAGCCTGCAAGGAAGCCATTTGGCTTAGAAGATTGTGTTTTGATGTTGGTTTTGATGCAGGGTAGATTATTATTTCCTATGACAGTTAGAGAGCCATTTTTTTGGTAAAAAATCCAACCTTCCATGCTAGGACAAAAAATATTAATGTGTAGTACCACTTTGTTCGTGATATGGTGGAGGATGGAAAGGTTAGTCTAGAAAAAGTTGATACTCTAGCAAATGTTGTTGATAGTACAATAGATAGTCATTTTGTAAATGAAACACATATAATTATAAGTAAATGAAACACATATTTTTAAATACAAATTACAATAGATTCATGATAATATATTCAATTAAATTGCTTCTAGAAGAAAGGGTAGATGTAATGTCTCTAGTTCAACGTGATGGGAAAGTGGATGAATTGAGAGACTATTTTTCTTGCGATAAGTGAAAAGGGACTGCAACAAGAAGAACCAATTGATCTTGAGATGGATGAAGACCAATCTCAACCTCTATAGTATAATGTTAATATTACAAAAGATCATCTAGTAGAGTATCAAAATGATGAAGAATCAA
>VDFB02096203.1:0-16164 GCA_007258455.2 Sequoia sempervirens | reverse complement strand
AACACCCAGCATAGCCTGCATTAACAAGTAATCATAAGAGAACCCATCTTAATTCTAACAATATAAAATCTACCAAAGAAGTGAAGTAGTGACTCACTCATAATGCGTTGTAAACTTACAAGTGTGTAATCGAGTTCTTCCAACAACTTTTCACCAAATTCATCAACAATAAGTTCTGCATTGCAACCAAGCTTCTGAAGACTAATACCATTCAAAAAGGAAGCTAGAGTTCGAAAAAGGAAGAGATCCCTATAAATTATAGGCTCAATTCCTGGCCTTAGCACCTGCGAATGTGAAGACACAAAAAGGTTAAAAAATATAACTTGGAGCGTTTTCCCTGTCTTGTTATGACTACTAAGTCCATTTTCTCTTATTATTTTTTATTCAATATATTATTATATGATTTTGAGGTGTTTAGTGAGAACACAAAGTTTGCATGGTTTCAAAGTTCAATTCATTAGATCCTAGACTTGTGCAAAACACAATAATCAAATTCACCGTGGAATGTTCTTGACACCCACCACAAGGGAGCATAAAATGCTCATCTCAAACTTTCTATTGCAGAAGCTGTAGGAGTTTTCTCGATTCACTAAAACCTACAATGGTATATGGCACTTTCTGATCGCTAAAACTTCTAAATGAGTAGCTTACTGAACGCCTTTACAACTCAATATTATAAGGGAACAAGAAAACTATACTTTATGCCCCAATAACTCCCAACTAAAGATGGAGATAATGTCTCAACACCCACTGGTTTCAACCTTTTCCTCTTAGACTTTAACAACCTTTTCCTCTTAAACTTTAACATAATTCTTACAATTATCCAAGTAACTTACAATCTCCCAGCAGTATTCACCATAAATGATTTAGCAAAGAGGGATGGTCTTTCAATGCAAGCATGCAGGTGGCCCTTATGCACAAAGAGGAAGCACCAAAAACTTTTTTTATATGAAGGACTACATTATAGAAAATGATAAGACTTTGTGTATTTACCCAAGCCCTGGTCTGGAAGAAACCAAGTGTGATGACCGTTTACAGGAAAATTCATATTTCTCAATCCATTGTATGATCCTAAGAGCAAAAAGAGTTGGGATGAAGCTAATTCACATCTGCTAACAGAGATCTAGATATGCAAAGCAGAGTATGCATGCAGTCTACCCAAAATCTAAACCAAAACATTGGAAGTCTAGAAACTAAATACACTTGATTTTCCTATCAGTCAGGTCCCTGTAGCCTACTAAAAACAGCAGCCAACTCAGATCTATTGTGACCTTTCCACACATCACCCCATTCAAAATGGGGACCCCCTAATTTTTGCTCCATTCGGGTCTTTTGGCTTTGGTTTTGGGTGGTTTTGCGGCAGTCTCTCCTAGTTCCTTATGTCTTGCCGAGGATGTACCTGTCTTTGGGCCCAAATTTGGAATTTTGGCTAAGTCTGGAGTGCGTTTTGTCGGATTGGGGTTTTTATTCTTCAGGCTTAGTAGGGGTCAAATTGAGTAAGCGGATTGAAATCTGAGCTTAGCACTACGATCAGGAGGCTTCAGGTAGGTTCCCATTAAAATTTCACTAAATTCTGACAACTTTCTATTTTTAGTAAGTACTCCATTTGGGACCTTTCCCCTAGGGTTTTGGAAATTTCTATCACATCACTAAGTTTAAACCCTTTCAGAGGACTTGTGGGAAAAATTTGAAAGAATTCCAAGAACTTTATTTTTAGCAGGTATGATGTCACCCGAACAGCTCTAGATCTTTAGTTTCTAGAGCAGAGCAGTACGTAATAGAAATGGCGTCGAACGAAGGCCAACAGAGGCACATGCAATGAAATTAGGTTTTCCTACTTTTATGCCTAAAATGAAGGGAAAAACTCGAGAAAAACTGAAAACAGGTGTATCCCACTGTGATCAGAATCTTTCGACGAGTCTACACGTGAAATCTGAGCGCAATCCACACACTTACTATTTTTAGTAAGTCACTTCTAGAATAGGGCCTAAAAAAGCAAGTGAGCATAAAAGGCAAGTGTGAATAGGGTAATCAGGCCATGAGGACCACGTTGAGTGAATATCAAGTCTTGAGAAGTTTCAGATGTTTGAAAATCAAGAGAACTTCAGAAATTACTAAAAATGGAAATATGAGGGCAAGCCCAGCAAATTGCTTAAGTGTTCAAAATCCCCTTTATACATGGAAATACTCTTCACGAAAAATGGTTTAAGTATGAAAATCTCCCTCACACCACTCAAATGCGGGGAGTCAAATGGGGGTCAAATATTTTCGAAGGCACAAAATTGAGGTGAACCCCTCTAACATGCGCTCTAGAAAGGGCAAGGAAAATTCTAAGTGGTGAATGCGCCTAGCACCCCTCCCAAGTGCGCCCAATGCACAAGACCTCAAATGCGCCCAAGGAGGAATACATGAGAAAAAATTTCTAAGGTATTGAAGATGAGGAACACCAAACACACAAGATGAGGAATGCGCCCAAAGCACTAAGGTTGATATGCACCCAAGTATAAGATGGAGGTGCGCCTAAGCCTAATGTGGAAAGGCGCCCATGAAGGGAGGTCTAAAATGCGCCTAGAACAAGATCAAAGTACGTCCCTAACACACAAGGTCAGAATGCGCCTTAGCTTAGGGTCTAAATGCACCCAAGGTCAAGATTCAAAGTACGCTCAAGGATAATAGGCTATATGCGCCCAGCACAAGGAAGTTAAAATGCACTCAAGGCAAGGCTTGAATGCGCCCCAAGAGATGATGAAAATGCGCCCTAGACACAACTCTAAAAAGGACTAAGGCATAAGATCAAACACACACGCAAAGCTCAAAATGTGTCCTTAGCACATGATGAAGATGCGCACAAAGGAGGAGATGGAAATGCGCAAAAGGTAAAGGGATAGAAAAGCGCTCAAGGCCAAGTGAAATGCACCCAACACAAGATGAATTAAATGTGCCCAAGGTGAATGCGCCCGTGATTTGATACATAGTGAAATGCGCCTATGGAAAGTTGGGAATTTTAAATGAGTTAAATAATTTCCCCACGGATCTTTGAAATAACTAAATGTTACAGGAAGCTAAAGGGGAAAATTCGAACTTTGCAAAGGAAAGAATCTTCAACAAAGGCAAGGTTTATGACGAACGAGACCTGCTTTGGTGACAACTCGGCCATCACCTCTCCAAAATTGGAAATTGCCAAGTAGTGGGAAGGAAAATTTAATGAATTTGCTAAAATAAACTCCCTCACGAATTAGCAATATTCTTTGACACGATTATTTAAGTCGCGAAAGTTTTCATTTCTTCTTACCATTTGCAAGTGCGAAGTTGTGACTCTGAAGGTGAGGAGAAAAGCGTTGAGGTGAAGCTACTGAAGTGAGCAAGTCAAATCAGCAAGCTAGGTGCTAAGGGTAAAAATTTTAAGTGCCAGAAGTAATATTGCTGGAAAAGTGTTGAGAATTGAAGTTTGAAATCTTAATGCTGAATCTCCATATTTTCAAAGTTTGCTCCACATTTTGGCTTCCCCGAGGTTATTTATTTTCTAAGTTTAAAGTTTAATGCCTATCTTTTATTTTGCAGGATGGCTGAAGCAGGCAGAGGAGTAGTTGCAAGGGCCAACAAAGTTGCAGGCAAGGCTGCCAATGCTGAGTCAAGCAAAGCCAATATATCCAGGCAATCACGGTGCTTGAGTTTCAGCTCAGCCATATTCCACCCATCTCAGTTCAGGAGGTTGAGGCAGTATTGGCCAGATTCATCGAGTTTGCGGTTAGAGAGAAAGAGAATGGGAACGCCTTCCTGGATGATGACCTTCTGGATGATAGTGGGCATTAAATGCTCATAGTGGTGAAGGGAGAGAGTGGGCATTATGTGCTCATTTGTTACCCCACTCCTCCACTTTGTGGTCGTTTTTAGGGAAAATCTTGAATAGGGCTTATGTGGCTCAATCTGAGCCGTCCATTGGATTGGGCCAACTATAAAAGGGGCATCCCCCCTCATTTGTACAAGAGGAAGGAAAGTTTTCAGCTGAATGCTTTGTAAGAGACTATTGTGAACACTACTATAATAAAAAGAGTTGTCATTGCTTGTGATTTCATCTTTTATTGTGGGTAGCTAGCAAGGTTTCTTCATCCTTCCAATTAGCATAGAATCTTAGAGTAGAACTTAGATAGAGTAAAATAGATTTTATTTCATGCAAGTAGATGATTGTGGAAGGTGGTGATTTATTTGGGCAAGCTTCGCTAGTCCATACCACTAGCGGGCTCACTGATGGTGGGTTCGCCTTGTGTGGTCAACTGGAATAGTTTGGACCTAACTTCGGTTATAATTTACATGTTGGTATGTGTCATCGTGATGGTGTCTTCATGTTAAATTATAATCTGAATATCTTTAGTTCACCCCTTTGAAGATTGCACTGGTTTTGTGGAAGTTGTCCGAGGTGAGGCAAAGCAAAGCTTGGTTAAAGTTTGTGAGATTTGATCGCCATGTCCCGCACTTAGGGTAAATTAGAGCTTTTTCTAAATCTCTGCAACCATTCAAATTCAACATTCTCTAGTTAGTTTAGGAAACTTGAGCTTCATTGGTAAATCTTCCGAACCTTGAAAGTCCCTTTCTCTCGAGTGAACAATTGTGTAAGTCCCCTTGAAATACCAACAAATCACATCAAACCAATTGAGTCTATGTCCATTGCAAGAAGGAACCTTGGAGTTGAATGCATGATCTTTCGCAATCTTAGCATGTAGGAGATTTTGATCAAGAGAGGATAGAGTGACCATTGTGTTGATGTGATTTTTGTGACCTCACCAACCAGGTAGAACAAAGTTTCCAAATGGATACCCTATTCTCTCTTGAACAAAGTATTCGGCGTGCTAAGATTGCGAGTGAGATCACGCCTTCAACTCCAAGGTTCTTTAAATGCGAATAGGCTCAGTTTGGTTGATGTGTGTATGCTGTGTACTCACGAGGGGACTTACGTAGTTGTTCAAAATGAGTGTAGTAACGACCAATTTGTGCCTTTGAAGGGGATTTTTGCGCGAATGATTTGGCTTTACGATGCAAGTTTCCTAAAACTAACCAAGATTAGCAGAATTGAATGGTTGCAGAGATTTCTAAAATCTAACTTCTAGTCTAAATGCAAATGGATATTACACTCAACCTAAATGAATTTCGACAAACATTGTTTAGCCTCCTGTTGGACAGCGTCAACAAGGTAAGTGCAATCTTCAAAGGGTGAAAATGATGTTCAAATCACGATTCAGTAGAGCAACTACCATCACAACGATGCATAACTACCTATGAACCTTGATTGAAGTTAAGTATTGAAAGTCCAGTTGACCACACAAGACGTACTTACCATCAGCAAGAACGTTAGTGGTATGGATAAAAGAAATTCGCTTAAATCAAGCATAAACATCCATGTCTAACTACAAGCATGAAATTAAGTTCCTAATTGAAGTCAAAAGAATAAGAAACCTCACGAACTATTCCAGACAAAGTTGAAATTCACCATCAATGAAAAGCTTTATTAAGAATAATCTTTTGTGACAATCTCTTACAAAATTCTCAAAAGGAGAATTCCCCTTCTTCTTCAACAATGCAAATGAGAAACTACTCTAACTTAAAAGCTTCTACTCTCTATTCTGCTTCAACAATAGCTCTCTATTCTCTGATTCTATGACTACTAGAGTACAAATGAGGGGGACTCCCCCTTATATAGCTGGCCTGTTTGAACCGACGGCCTAGATCAAATTACAATGGAGGGCTCAGATGGAGCCACCTCAGCCCTAGACGAGTTTGCCCTAAAAACTGCCAGAAGGTGGAGGAGTGGCGTCATAAATGCTCCTAAAAATAGCAGATTCCTCCTTTGACCAGTATGAGCAATTAATGCCCACTAACCTTCTAGAAGATTCTCGTCCATGACCCGGATTCCTTTGCTCTTCTCTCTGACCGCGTACGCTATGAATCTTGCCAACACTGCGTCGACCTCTTCTTCTGAAATTGATGGAGTGAGATTCAACTGATACTCCAAGATGGCCAGCATTTGTTCATGTTTTTCGCAAGATTTTCCCCAAGTCTCGATGGAATCCTGCGTGCTCTGAATGATTGTTGAAAACGTGGAGATGTTTTCAAAATCTAACTGGGAAAATGTCCTCATCTCAGAGAAGAATGGCTGCAATCTTGCCCTTAATCCTTCTGCATCTACTTCTTCATGTGCGAGCCTTTTTGCAAATACCGACTCCAAAGTGTTGAGAATACTCTCACGAATATTCCTCATGGCCTTTCTGATCCTGGAAGACTCTATTGCTACAGTATCAAAGAAACCCTTCCCTGTGAATGCCGCTAAATGCCATCCACGGAAGTCATATCTATCACCTACTTGAATTACACCTTCGTTCACCAGAGTTTGCGTGGGAACACGCATCAAGACAGCAAGACGTGGGATCGTATTATCTTGAAAGATGTGGGTATCTCCCCAAGCCTCGGGCTTCAACATCATCCAAAACGCAAAAAGAATATTTGAAGTATATTGAAATGCCTAGCTAGACTGCTGAACTTTTCGAAATTCTCAACACCTACACCATTCACCACTTATCTCCTTCTCACAGCCCTTCTTCACTTCTTCCAAGCCGCCGGATCGGTTTCACGTATAACTCTCCGTGGAAGTCACGTCGATTACCTTGGAGCAGTCAGGATGTGCGAGATTTTGCACATACTCAATCAACTGTACTCTTTCTTCAACCTTTTATAACTTTCCCCTTCTTTCTTTACTTATCTTTTAATGCCTGAAATGAACTTTCAGCTTCCTCTACCACTTGTGCTCCTGAAGGGCGTCCCAACTCAACTGTGGTGATTGTGTACTTCTCCGGCATTGCGTCACTCAAATCGTGATCTTCTCTTGGGGCAGCGATATGAAGACTACGGGAACCTACCTCATTAGTTTCTATCCTTGTATATTTTCTCGCCCTCTTCCGCTTTGGCGACTTGCTTGTTCTATTCAAGAGTTCTTCCATTTCAATTGCTAGGTTGGCGTCATCATCCTGGTCCCTTCGGATCGCCTGTGAAAGCCAATTTCGCTGAATATCATAAACAATCAGAGGCTGCTCCTCAGTTGCTTCTACTTCTCGAACTTCCTCCCGAGCAATATCTGTTGGAGGCTCAATTATCTCGACCTCTTGATCACTTACTTCATGTGTCCCAGCATCCTCCTCTCCGAAAGAATAATCGAAGTGGGTGTCCATGTCCGTGTCTTCCCCTTCATCTCGCTTACTACCGCGCCTGTGGATTATTCACACTCTCTCGAGTGTCTGCACCCTCTTGGCATCGGTTATTAATTTTACCATCCTCCAGCCTTTCATTCCTTTTAGTTTCTCGGATTTTAGTAAATACGATACCATCGCGACACCGAAGCTGAGACAACGCCCAACCGAAGAGGTGGACGTGGTTCGATCCCCTCGAGGTTCGTCAACGGGCTCGCTGAACGGCTCTTCTTTTTGGTTCCGGACTCGTAGAGCTGCTTATTCCTTTCGCTTACCACCGGGTGGCTTTCCATCACCCATGAGGTCATACGTGAGAGCGACTAACCTCCTCCTTAATCTATTAACACGCTCATCCACCCATGCTCTAGTGAATGTTATGACTGGGATAGACAGAGTGTCTAGATCTGCAATCTCTGGTTCGGCCCAATCTATTGGTGGCATCGGAGCGTTCTTTACCGTTTCATAATCTGGATGGGTGACCCTAGTATCCTCCTCGAGTTGATCCGGCACCTTAATCACCTCACACTCCCTGATTAGCTTTAAAGGCAGCCTCGAAAACATCCTTCTCCTGATTTCATCCTCGCTTCCAGCATTCGCCCAAAAGTCCTCCAGGTGAGCCTTGTGTTTGTATTCTTCTCCTTGTACCGTTCCTATCATTCCCTTGGGGTCAAAATTCTGTCGGCTCGTGTGAAGAGTCAGCTTGTAGAATTTTAGCTCATCCTCGGCCTCTTTGGCTGCTTGTAAAGTTGGGCACTCCTCGAGTGAATTTCCCAACACAATGGGAAAATGAAGACCTCCCTTCTTCTTTCGCCTTATAATCTTGTCGTAGGCCACCAGTTGCCTAGACAACTCGAGTAGGATCATTCTGTTAGTGGGGTACCTCTAGCTTGTACACATACCTAATCAGACTCGGCACCTCAACAGGTAATTTTGGGAATTGGATGAACCAACACCTCAGAGATTCTTCGGACAACCGGTGCCTCCTGAGCAACTCAATAGCCTTTGCTGAAGTGTTCTCGATGTACATGGTGGCTGCATCATTCACTTTGAAAGTCACCAGCAGGAGTATGCAACCTAGTTCGCACGAATCGGTGGATCTTGAATTGATTATAGCCGCAGCCAATCGGCTCCTGGTACGCCAATCCCCTGTACTTGGTCATTCGAGCCAACATATAGATGACGTATGAGCTCATATAAAATGTTTTTGTTCTTCTGAGACTCCGGAACTGCTCATCGATGTTACAATTCTATCATCTTCTACCACTTGTTCACCCCTCTTCGGAAAGCACCACAATCGACAAAAAGAACATCCATGGCTCTAATTAAGGAAAGACCGGCGGCTACCATTGACCTCACTGGAAAGCAACATACGATGTCGTACATTCACCGTACTCTCCATTGAGCATTATTTGCTTCGGTACTCGGGAAATGGCTTTGGCTTGGCGATCCATGGTAGCTTATTCTTCTGGCGACCTCTCGGTTGTATACTATCCGGCCTTTGGCCTTGGACTTATATAAATATACGGCCCAGAAAGGGATTCCAAACGCCATTGCATCCGGAGCTTAAATTACGGCGATCAAACCACGTGAGAGGATAATCCATCTCCCGTAATTGTAAGCGCTTGGCGACTCCATGATCAACTCAGGACAACGGACCGCCGGTTGGAAGCCTGTTGCATTGTACAACCCACTCTTCACAATATTCTGTGATGCCTCTGTTGGAATTTTCCGCCTTGCCCGTACATTCGGCGTATGAACGTCTCGAGGTTGAAGGACCCGAGGTTGGTGTCCATCAAATTGCCATACTTCGAGATGATCTTTGACTCTGGGATGAAGGACTTCTTTAGGCCCTTGATAATCGCCTCTCACCGGAGGTATTAGGCCTTTTGTTTGTACCAGTTCTGCCTTGCTAGTTCCAAATGACCGCGAAAACAAAAAGCAAATATTAATTTATCAACTTTTTTAAACAACAATCACGTGAGGCGGCTGGCGGCTGCAAAATAAATACACGTTAGTAGCGTTAGCATCCAACTTTGACTTCTCAAGATTAAAACTTCAACCTCCAGCAACTCGCAGCCAGAAGAAATAACTTAACTCCTCACGAGAAATTCACTCTATCAATTTCAACTTCGAAAAAGCGTGTTAAGTTTCAGCAATATTTAAAATCAGCAATTTCGAATTTAAAATCAGCAAGCCATCGAATTATAAATTACCAAGTCAGAAATCAACTCTTCGACAGTTATACATCAGCAACTTCGAAGAAAACAAATCCAAGAGTTTTAGATGTGCAAGTTTAAAATCAGCAAGCTTTGACAAATTAAAATCAGCTTTTCAAAGTTATAAAACAGCAACTTCGAAAAAGTAATCGAAAATCAGCACTTCGAAAATTATAAAACAGCAACTTCGAAGGCATTACAATTTAAATCCAATTCGATTCTAACACTCAGCAATTTCAATCAACTTCGAAAAAATCAAAGCTCAAGCAACTTCGTGACTCAAACAATCTTAGTATTTGAACTCTCGAAGATAAATAAATGATTTCTAGTATTTTAACTTTGTTCTGCAAGCATTTCTAATTTTCAGAAACAAAAAGCTCAAGAACTTCAAAGGATACATACCTCAACAACGCGAAGAAAATTGGGTGGCCAACCCTTTACTGGCACTTCGCGAACTTGCAACCTCGACCCGCAAGAACTCCAACACCGGGAATTAATCCCTAATCTCAAACTTCAAAAATCGAATCCTCAAAAGAATTTAATTAAATCTCAAACCCATGGCTGAAGATAAAGCCCAAATCCTAACTTGCGTATATCGGCACAGCAATCTTCGGTGCCTATAGCAAAGGTCGGCGCTTAATTTTAGTGTATCTTTTATTCTATCATGACTCCATCGGGACGCTATGGTTAAAATTCGTATGGGAATATTCCAGTCGTCAGGCAGTTGTTATGACAATTTGCTATTCGGGGAGATTCTTTCCTTGATTTAAATTTAAAATTCCCTCCCGACTGCCAGTTACCTCCAGTGATTTCGAGAAAATCATTTTTACATCGATTTGAAGTTATCTCGACTGTATTTTAAAATGGCACTTTTAATTAATTAAAATTTTAATTTAATTGCCAGTTTAATTTATTTATTTAAAAAAATTCGACATCGATTGTCAAAACTGGCTAGGCATAATTTTATTTTCCGTCCGTAATTGACTTCCAAAACAAATTCCCCTTATTAAATCGTCCGAAATTTTAAAATTGCATGGGTCAAAATCGAAGGGGGAATTTAATATTAGACTTAGGAAAATAATTAATTAATTAATTAAATTAATTTCTCCGTCTTGCTAAGAGAAATTTTAATTTCTTCCGAATGCCTTTCGATTTAATCGTGCTGAGAAAATTTCAAGTGCTTTTGAAGTCAAAATTTTAAAATTCAATCTCCACTTGATTTTTTATTATTTCTAACGCCTTTTAATTTACTTGCTTTTTTGAAAAATTTAAATGCCCCTTTAATTTATTTCTTCTTGATGCCTTTTAATAATTCCAAAAATTATTGCTTGACTTTTGAACGCCTTTTTAATTTTGAACACCTTTTTAATCTTCAAACTTAGGCGCATATGGTGTAATCTTTTCCAAGTTTCAAACGCCACGCATTTAGCACATTAGTATATTTCCAGATTTCGTTCCTTTCATGGGCGCGTATTCATGGTGGATGTTTGAGGGCGCATTTGGATGGATCAACATCCATTTTTTATTATTTCAGGCGTATCCTTCACATCCAGCTTCCAGGCGCATATCACATGATCTTCTTTTAATTAAATAACTCGGCCAAATCCCACTCAAGGGCGCATTTAACCTAGGAAGCTTTCATTTTAGTCCATCAATCTTTTTGAAGGCACGTGTGAAATCTCCAGCTTGCATTTTGTTCCTTGGGCGCAAATGAGATAGGGAGGTTTCACTTTTCACACTGGGCGCACTTTAAACCTTCTACTTCAAGTTTTTAACTTAGCCGTTTTCAAGACCCCTTCCCAGGCGCAAATGAATGCATGAACTTTCACTTTTGGCTTTGGCGCATTTGGGAGGGTCTCTGTTTAGTTTTATCATCTCTTCAAGGCGCGCTTTACCTCCTTTACTTCAAGTCCCGACACTTAGTATATTTTATCAACGTCTTCCTCCAGGCTAGGCGCACATGAGAGGGTGAGCTTTTAATTTTGTCTTTTGGGGCGCATTTCACATGGTCAACATCTATCTCATGAGGGGGCACATTTCACATAGGGAGGTTTCACTTTTTGCTTGAGGCGCATCTTGCACATCCTCCTTCCAATTTTGACTTAGCCATTTTCAGCCTCAATACCTTCACAAGCTCAAGCGCATATGTTAGGTCGTGCTTTTTGTTTTGCAAGATGGGCGTATCTAACATGGTCAACTCTTAATTTCAACACCCCAGGCGCATTCTCAAGGGTCCCCATCCAATTTGACTAGGGGCGCATTTTGACCCATGGGCGTCCAGTCTCGACACTTAGTAAATTTTTAAGAATCATTTCCCAGGCGCATATCACTGCTGGAGCTTTCACTTTTGGCACTGAGGCGCATTTTGCATGGTCAACTTTCATTTTTAATGCCAGGCGCACATTGATCATGGTGCTTTTATTTCCAACACTCAGTCAAATCTTTGCAATTTCCCAGGTAGAGGCGCTAATCACATGGTCACCTTTCAACTTTTATGACTTGGGGCGCATTTGGCATATGGAGGTTTCACTTTTCACACTGGGCGCATTTGAACCCATCAACTTCCAGTTTGTCAAGAGGGGCGCATATAATATGCCAAGCTTTCATTTTTGACTAGGCGCAAATCACCCACCTAGCTTCCATTTTCATGACTTAGGCGTTTTTTATGTTTTTGCTTTGGGCGCATATGACCTAGCAAGCATCAAGGCGCACATAGCACAAGGAGGTTCCAGTCTTGAGAGGGGCGCAAATGGCATGCCCAACTTTCATTTTTTTGACACTTAGAACATTTCTCATCTTGAACACCCAGGGGCGCATTTGCTAGGGTCTCCGCTCATTTTGAATGCCTTAGTGAAATTTTGAATCCTCAATCTTCATGACCTTGGGCGCATTTTGACCCTGCTGCGTCAAGTTTTCCAGACTTAGCCATTTTCCGCCTCTATTTAGCCTTCAAAGTGAGCCTTAATGCCGGAATTGAAATTTTATCCATTTTAGCACAATTTTACACCTGCTGCTAGATTTGAGCTGATTTTCCGTGGTCAACCCTAACTCACCCTAACTTTCTATTTTTAGAAAGTTCCTGAAATTTCGCGCCGTTGACTGGATTCTGACTCCTGAAAGCCCGATTTTCACTTTGCTCTGAATTTTGACTAGCTTGTGCTGTCAGCGCCCGATGCCTGTTTGTACCTGCTATTTTTAGCAACCTGCTAAAAATAGAAATTTCTCAGAAAGTCTTCAAATTTCATGTGCCAGATGCCTGAAGCGTGGTGATCGCTACTGGATGCTGCTTCTGCGTGACTATCAGGTTCCGCCCTTGATTTTAGGAAACCCTAATTAACCTGCTAAAAATAGCAATTGTCTGATTCTTCATTCTCTGTAACTCTGATTGCCTTGGAATTTGCGCCAAAGGCTCCTCATCACATGTTTGACTTGTAAGCCACAGACCCGTGCTAACCTCGCTAATTATAAATCACATCGGGTGACTTACTATTTTATAGTAAGTGTCCGCTGGTGGCCTTCCCTGTTCGCTCGCTTGAACTGGACACAGCTCCACAGTTGGTGGATTCTGTTCGTATGTTGATGCCGTAGATCAACTTTCATTTATAGCCTCTGGCCCAAATGCCTTACTAAAATATGTGTTCTCCATTGCCTTCAAATTTTGCCGCATGCATTAACTCGAAGTACGATTGTGATGGTACTCTGCTTTGAACACTTGACCGACTCTCATTTTAGCACCGGTCAAACCCTACCTATGTATAAAAGCAGCCGATGAGTTCGCTTTAACCTCGCTTTCTGTATGATAGTCGGGCTATGCCTGTTGAGTCGCCGCTTCGCGATACTCGCTAAAATAAAGCGTTCGGGAACCTGATCAACTGCCGCCGGATGATCTTGTGGCTGTCATAACGCTCAAAATCTTGAAACCTGTAAAACCGTAAAATCTTTAACATGCACGCATTGGCTAAAATAGTGTTCCTCGGTGCGGTTTCCATTTGCATGTTGGCATCGCCGCTGTTTCGGTGAAACCCGTGAAGAAATGTCGACATGCACTAAAAATGTTCCGTGATAAACTGCAATATCGCCTCCGGCGTCGCACGCCGAAGTCATCATCATACTTTGCATGTCACATCACTGCGAAGGTCCCGAAAAACCCACAAGGAATCTCCGGACATGCGTTGAAAAACTCTGCGTTTAAGCCCTCAAAATTGCCTCCAAAGGCGGAACTGCTAAAAATAGCAAGTTGTCCGTTTCTACTCAAAATTTGCCAAAAGTGAACTTGGAGTGCTCGGAGTGCAATGAAGTTGCCAAAATGTGAAAATCTTACGAAAATCAACCCTAAACTGACACTTACTAAAAATAGAAAGATGGCAGAATTTAGTGAAAATTTAGGGGATGCTTGCTGAAAACATGGTAATAACAGTGCTAGGCTCAAAAGCTAAATAATCAACTCAATTTGACCTCAACGTGACCTAAAAGATGTGAAACCCTAATTTCAGACTTGGTCGAATCTTACGTTCAAGCTTGCTGACGGGAACGCCCCCAGAAAAGCAGACAGCGGAAAAGAAGCAGAACGAGAGAGAAAGACAAAAAGCAAAGCCAAAAGACCAGAACGGAGCAAAAATTTATGGGTCCCCATTTTAGATGGGGCGATGTGTGAAAAGGTCACAACACATTGGAAACTTTATTCTGTGTTGGTGTGGTCATAAAACACCCGTCAACAAGATCATTCTAGTTCCCAACCAAACTAACATTTGAGCCTGTTGGCGTTTAAATTTGCACCTCTAGAATGCGTATTTGAAACGGACAGCTATGCACAGATAAACTGCTCTTCAAATTAGGAGGGGAAGCTCCCTCTTGCTGATGGTGTTGAAAGAAAGTAAACTAAAACTAAGTTGCCTATCTTTTTTATCAGCTTAGAGCACAAGGTTTATTAAACACAAACGCCGCAGCTGAGATTTTCTGATTAAAGAACTTCAACTATGACTAACTTAAACTAAAGACGTTTCTAACTTCTCAAGTAATAAGCAGAGCAAGAGAAACTAGAAATGAACAAGGTAGATTTTCTGACAAAATACCTCAATAACCTCTATCTCAACAAACACCTACACACCTCACTGTAAGTTGAAATCAAGATCATAAAAGTAGAACATAAATAACGGAAATCTGAGATTTTGGACCAAGGCAAAGGAGGCTCATGATTTTATTACTCAAATCTCTGGAACATAACTCACTTCTAACATGCCTGGAACAAGAAATTGCAGCTAAAGAGGCTTGCAATCTTGCTCTTACACACTAGAAACAGCAATCATACTAACTCCTTGTTGGCTAAAGAGGCTCAACAATTTGCTATCACAACACAATTTGAACAATACTTGAGTAACAAATAGAAGGCACAATAGGCTCAGCGTTTTGTTCTCACTAGCACGGATAAAGAAACTAAATGAGCAAAGTCTCTTATTTATAGAGAAGCAGAGGAGTAGGGAACCCTAAAATCTCCTTGCTTTCACAATCTAGGGCTTGCTTAGCAAGCAAGCTTTATTACTAAATCTAGAAAGAAGATAACATCTAAAACCCTAGAAAGCAGAAAAAGCGGGAAACGCCAACTATTACATCTTATCTTCTTTCTCTTCTCAAAGAATGGATAAGGATCATTCCAAGAATAGAAAGAAAGCGGGAAAGAAAGCTTCTAGAAGAAAGCTGCTTTAAAGCTCGATCACATCCGCTAGGAAATTAGAAACTGTGTCCCGGTTAGGTGCATCTATGCCCTCAATAGCAAAACACCACTTTTCAAGGATATCTTCAGCATCTGCAATAGATCTCAGGAAATCTTCGACCTCATTGGCCGCTTTCTCGAACTTTGCTGACATCATCAAAATATGACCTATCCTTCCACCAACTGGATTGCAATTGCGAACAACATTCTGGAACTGAGTTTGTACTTCCTCAAGCCCGACATTCTTAGGCGATGTTTTGTGTTTCTCCTTCATTCACCTCTATGCAATCTTCTTACTATATTTATCTTTATGCATATTCCATATCCTTTCACATTCACCCTTTGAGAGAGTAACGCTTTCAGGCCACGGGGGAATGGAAAAACACTTCTCGATCATATCAGGCTTTAGATTGCAAATCAATCTGCCATCTGCTGACTGGATCTCCCTAGTAGCCGGGTTGTAATGTTTAATGCAAGCGATTACGAACTCAAGACTCTGAACTGATATAGGAATTGATGTTGCTGCGAGGAGTCCAGAATGTCCCAGGTTCGTGATTGAAGTGTTGCCTGCGTTCTCCAAAGCTTGTAGATCGAACACCGGCTTGATATGATGCAAGTCTGTCTCAGCGGTTTTAATGTAATCATGATAAAGAGCTGATTCGGTCTTGAAAACATTAGGAGTGTACTCTATTTCAGAAAACTTGAAGAATGACTGTAAACTCGCCTTGGTTCTAACAAGTTTTGAGCGATTTCTATTTTTAGAATGCTGATTTTCTTGCTCCAACGGACAAATTTTTTGAAATTTTTTCTGAGATATGGGTTTTTCTCATAAATTCGTTGCAAGACAACCCAGATCATCCGTTTTGGAAAATTTTGAATTTTGCCTGAAAAAGCAACAAACCCTAATTTCTTCAATTTTTCCTGAAAAAAGTTGGCACCTGGGTTTTGTTCAGAACAAGATTAGAAATGGACCCAGTTGATTAGATTTGCAAAACCCTGACGG